>JAQFZC010007653.1:0-10951 GCA_034695205.1 Dicyrtoma fusca | reverse complement strand
CATTACATACAATAATTACATACAAACATGCCATTACTGCTCTTTTGCTCTGCTTCGATTAAAGAATCCTATTCTGACTAGTTACTGTAAGCAAAGTTGAAACCTACGTGCATTATTAGTGGTACTTTACATTATTACATGCCTAAAATCAATAAATACCTAATAATATTAAGTTTAATAGTTCAACTAAAATTGTCTAAAAAGTATAGAAAAAATTACCAGACGGAAATCGTTTAGTAAAAGTTAAGCTTAATGTGCGTAGCTATATTAATACTAAAAATGTATAATGTGTAATCGTGAACTGAGCTAAACCACATACCATATGTAATTAAATAAATACTTTAAATAATTCCAATTTCATTCCAATGAACTTCCAGTAATGTCGTACCTTGACTTGTGGGTAATTTTGTGTGTGTATATTCACTTCTACAAGGCCAAAGCGCCCACGCTGTTTGGGTAGGGTACTAGCCGCCGTCCTAAACAACGAGTAAAGGCCTTACTTATTAATTAAACCGAATTTATCTTTTCCAAGCTATTTATAAATGAGACGCCGTCCATGTGTAAGCTCATCGATTTTATAAACTTGTGTTGCAAAAACAAATTAAGTGGGAACGTGTACATATAACTTAGGTACCTATGACATAATTATACCGACAATTTTAAAAAGATTTGCAAACTAAAAGAGAAGCCATGGAGCCGACGCCAAGGTTATCATCACAGAGTATCTCGTGTATAGTGTAATTACCTATGTATATGCTGCTGATAGGGGAACTTGGGTATTCCACTGCAGATTTTTCATAATATATATTTTAATTGCAAACTATTAAATGTTGTGATACGACTCTTTTAGTATTAACTTTAGTAAATAACAGTGTACTACTCTAGCAACAGAATTACTATGCGTATAAGCCAAATGCCAAAATATCCTACTACCTAAATACATATGTACAGATTTCACAGATATCTACCCACATACATACATAAATTAGCTACTTTTAACCTCATCAAAGCCCTAGACCAGACTTAAATAGCAATTTAATCTTGTTAGACTCTTAGTTCATAGGCAACAAAGATAAGTTAATTAATTTAATTAAAAAGGAAACTGAGAAAATATGATACCATAGTATACCTCCTATTACCATTTATCATGTAGTAAACACGTCGTTCCGTAAAATATGAAAAACATCCTTTAAATCGCTTTTAGAATAAACTATCCTAATTTCATAAAGATAGAGAATACAAATGCAGGTCTACGTCTTCAACACAATTGCTACAGAATTCGTAAAATCTAAAAATCTGTCCTCTATTAGTAAACACTCAATTTTAATACCTTTGCCGTAGCTCACAAATAATTTTTTTGTAATAAAAGTATGTATGTTGCTTACATCGGCATTGTCATAACGATCTTTTCCCTTTTTTGTTTTAAAGACGATTAACAAATTTAATATCAAAAGCAACAACAGAGAAGCTTCGATGATACAAAATGTCTTAATAAAAGTAAGAAGGGAATTCCATATTCTCAAGCATTAATTTTACCGAGTGCCGTCGAGGCGATGACATCAACGTCGACTTTAAGATGCTCTAAAGTTACACTACTTAATTACGTAAAGTGCATTGATACACAGAAGCTACACAAAAGTGGGTATACCTGCGGAAAAACTTATGATCAGATACATATGTACATACATATATGCCAGGAGAGCTCTCTTTGTTTATGGAAAATCGTATATAAGCCAATTTAATTTCTAAGAAATTCGTTGGGTCGGTTCATTATTACTTTGATCATTATAATTAACTACACTGCTCCATTACTGTGGTGCGATGAGTTCATCTAAGGATTTAGCAGGCATATTACATTGCATGTGTGACTGTAACACATAGCATATTAGCATTAGTTCTTCGTAATTCTTAGTTCTTGCTACTATAGGATGCCGGTACCTACATAAAATATGTACATACCTACAGAAATTGAAGATCCTCTCAAGCTTTGTGACTGTGTTGTGCCTCCATTAAATATGGCTTGATTACTTTGTATTTGGTAGCTCATATCTCTTTCTCTTTCCCTGCACTATTATGATGATATAACTTGAACTTGATGTTTATAGGCTTTTGAGAATCTCTCTTTTATCTCTATACATTCATATTGTTAGTACAAAAGTACAAACCATAAAACTCCTACCTACCTAAGGTACGATACGATTGGATACGACCTACGTAACCCAATGTAAGTAAGTACCTGCCGTCTACGTATGTATGTGTGCTCGACGATCAGATAATATGAAAGCTGAAGCCAGCAGGGACTCAGACAATTTATCGTTAATTTTGCAAGGGAAATGTCGCTACAACTAAATACAAAACATATACCCAACAACACAGGGTAGCGCAGTGCAATAATGGTCGATAGTATAGTGGGCTGGTGAGGATAATGCATAGGTATACCTATAATATAAATAAGTTTTAATCCTGCATCTTAATTTCTTAATGTTTGTAGCTCCTTCAGATTTCCTTTTCTTAGTCGGAACAGTGGAGTGCAGTAGAAAGTTATTAGAATTGCTGATACAGGAGGACGGAAATTATTATTAGAAGTTTATTAGGGGGTTATATACACACTGCAGTGTACTGCATATAGCTACACCACAGGTGAAATTATACACTTACCTAAGTACCTATGTACCTATGTACGTATCTAGTGTAGACAGCAGGCAGACACAAGCTCAGCGACTTTCACAGTGACTGCAATTATCTGTAGTTTTATTAACTCACAACATGGAACAGAGTTTACCTCCTGAGAGACTACGTTTCCAATTTATTTTACCGTTAAGGATATGACGTACCCTGTAAGTTAAGTACCTGCATGTAATGGCACATAGCTACACAGGACAAAATGTCAGAATTAATACAGATAGTTATCAAATAAGTTGAATGCTGATAGGAAGGAATATTTTGAGAGGACAGGCACTAATCGAGGGTGAAGGTGCATTGTGACGCAAGTCCAGCCTAGTACCCTTGACCCAAGTCCCAATCGAGCTCGTTTACCTTTGGTTACAAAAAGTGTAATTATTGATTTTATTATTTTTTAAAGGTATACAGCTCTTTTTCGGTTTTTAAACATTGTAGTTAGATTTAGCTTTCCTGTTTTTTGAAAAAGTTTTAAGTGGTCTTTACACATTTTGTCAATATTTTGTTGGGACTTAGGGCAAAATGACACTAATAGGACGCAGGGCTTGCTTTAAAATTAGAATGCATCTTCACTGACGATATTTCCACCCAGTACATATGTATGAGCATAGAAATCCATCCGACTAATGGTCGTGGTCGCGGTCGTGATCATATGCAATACGCATGTAATTATTGTGTCTTACAGATATGTTCTGTCTGTGTACGTAGCAAACCTCCCTACGGTTATTCGTTATCATTACAATTTACACTGTCATCAAGCGTATTAAAGTTACTGTTTCTGCTCGTCTCTCTTGTCGTCCATATCACCTGATTCCTTAGCATTTCCCCACTTTTATTCCGCCAATTAAATTTTGTCGAGATGTTCTTTCATTTCATGATTAAACTTAATATCTCTCTGCGAGCCTTCCTCCCTCCGTACAGATATTACAAGACTATAGCCACATGATTCTCATTGGACTAGAAGTGGAATTTCATAACCCTCTGCTCTCTTTATTAGTTTTCTACCTTTAGTACCGTCCAGAGATGAAATAATCTCTCTGGCTGTACAGTATGTATACAGTAGAATAGAAAGTAGAAGGTCTGTAGTACTTGCATCATCACCACCACCATCACCGTTACCATTACAATTACGTTACCGCTACCACTACTATCCTATTACCAGACAAAACATTATGTATTCTTGCCCAACGAAATGACGTCCTCCATTGTCTAGAAGCTCATTTAATGTTTACATTTCCCTACATTTCTCGGATTCCCACTTCCCACAAAAATAGCACTAAAATATTTACAAAATAATTGCTCTGTCTATTCTCATTATGCAATAGTATCATGATAATGACACACCACTGCGTCGGGACCTGAAATTACTACTGAAACACTGAAAGCACTACTCTCTAGCACTAAAATAATAATGTGAGAAGTATCTAATTAATTAAGGTAATTAAAAATTAGCGTTTACCATGTCTACATTATTGTAAGATGATAATGGAATGCTAATGGTTAGGAGGAGATGGGTATGTATTCCTGCACTGACTAGTGAATCTGTAGACTGGACTGCAAATAGTAAACAATAGAGAACTACCTACATCTTTCATGTCATGTCATGAGTACAGCACCTGCCAAAGTGTCCGTGTCCCAGGATTAATAAATAAAAAAAATGCATCTAATTGTAATCCTAATCTAAAGATGCTTAAGCCTACAGCAAATGGGAAAAGGATTGAGGCTAGGATATGATAAGATACCTATACACTGCTTATGCCAATATATCTATACCTATGTAGCTATACAGCTAATGCAATTATTATTAATTTCTGAGCTGTACTCTTCCTTACATACAGATTAAGAAGGCGCGACGTGGTGTTGGCTGGTTGTTGTCGAGATTCAGTGTAAAAGTGTGATCACGCTCACGATTATCGATTATTACTTGTTCATTGTTTGCTGTCCGCTTGCTTTCCCATTTTCCAGTTCTAACAATTTAGTTTCTGGTTTTCTCATCCTGACGACAATCCGAGTGTGAGCTTAAATGTTATCGATGCATAATGAATGAATAGTAATGAGTCAGGGGATGAATGGCTACAGCAGCGTCTAGCTCATCCTTTTAGCTTCGGCAGGAGAGGGAAGACCGATGAGATGAGATGAGCTCGTTCACAAAGTGAATGAACGCTACAACATAACAGATTTAAGTAGACTTACACTTACGTACACGTTTGTCTGTTATGCGTTGTGTTGTTGTAGACTTGGTCAACTCTCAATAGTAAGTAACTTCAGAAAACAATGCACTGCAGATCGATGCAATTCATTCCACACAAGTCTGACATGGTGATCATGACCATGTTCCCTCGACTCGGAGCTACCTCACGTCACCTGTTCGCCAAAAACAAAGAGACTCAAACCAATGCCAACCTGTAAATCGTGGCTTAAGAAGCAAAGTGCAAAAATTATCATACAAAATAGGCGTCTATCCCCCCAAAAAAGTTGCACAACCTCCCGTTTAAAACTCCCTAGGAACTCTGGATAGGCGCCTGTTTGCTTTTGAGTTGTGTGAAAAAATGTGTTACTTTGCTTCTTATACAAAACATACCTACACGTAGTACGTAGCTAGGCCTGTAAGAAATGTGAAGATTCAGGGGAAATAACTATCAACGACTGATCTACATCATATCAAAATCAAGATAATAAGACAATAAGTTGATCATACATCTTTACATGTTACAAGGCAATCATAATTACATACTTTTCCCATATATGTACCTGTACATACTGATAAAACAAGGGTGTTGTGCAGTGTGCAGATGCGAGTGAGTATATATATGTAGGTAGGTATGTACTATGTATGTATGAATATACAATATAAAATATCTTGTGAGCCGAACCGAACCAGTTTTCTAGACACATCATAATAATCAAAAACAATATATTATGACGGGATGTAATGTGTAATGCAGTGTAATATAAACCAGTTCATTTATTAAGTATACTGACACTGACTTTACCATTTGTATTAACAATATTAGTCAGTTTAATACACTATAACGTTTACTGCACAGAGATACTGGGGACTCGGTACTTTTGTCTATTAGTCCACAGGAGTTGGAGTTGTGCTATAATGTTATGGATTTAATCTCTCTCTCTCTAAACTCTAAAGTCTAAAGTGATTCACTTGATCGCTTTTAGAGATGACAGTGTATCATTATAAGCACGGAAACAAAGTTAACAATTTTGTTCGATTACTTTTAAGACAGGGAAACCAGTACTTACTCCCAACTTACATACAATTTATATGCTTACTTCCATCAAGCAGAAGGGAGAAGTACATAGTAATGGGATAGCAAATGAATGGACACTCACTCACTTGCTAATAATATGAAATTTTATACATTATTATTGAAGCAGTTAAGTTGGGAAATGAGGAGCAATTACTGGGTGTAAAACTGTCTACTGTAAATCCTGCGGGTGGGATGATGATGGCGTTACGACCTTTTCAAATGGAATTGAAATTGGAAATTTTTGCTCATTTCAAGCAAATAATATGTTTACTTTGTCTTTCTGACCAGATGCATTGACTCCGTAGGTAAACAGCCCACTACTACTAAGGTTTCACAGCGTCAGTTGTTTTTACAGTGCAGTGGAATCCGCAGTCGTGCTGACTTGGACTTCATTGACTTGAGTTGGTTTTTGGTCTCTTCGTCTTGCTTGTTGGATTTGGATTGTTAGAATTGTTTTTTGCTCTTTGGAGTAAATAGAGATACGTAGTAGCAGGGGCAGAAAGTCATAAAGTATCTTTTTGTACGAGAGAAAAAGTCAAGTGGAAAATTAAGTCGACAGTAAATGTGACTTCGTTTATGAGCTCGGAGATGCACACACGTAGGCTTTGAGTACCGGCACTTAACTTTAACGTCACTTCTGGAAATTACAAATATGATGGCATACATACATAGTGAACAAGTAGGCTTACACTGTATCTACCTGTACAATTACAGATGTTGCACTTACAATTACAGATGCATAGAAACTTCTAATGCCCATATCCGTGTAGCATCAAGTGAAAGATGTGAGGTGCATGCAGGTATTCGGTCACCATTTACTTCGTGATTCAATGAATGAATTCTTCAGATGAAATTATAGGCGTTAAAATAGGGGAGATATACCTATATCAAATCTATATAC
Organism: Dicyrtoma fusca; assembly: GCA_034695205.1. Classification (NCBI taxonomy): domain Eukaryota; kingdom Metazoa; phylum Arthropoda; class Collembola; order Symphypleona; family Dicyrtomidae; genus Dicyrtoma; species Dicyrtoma fusca. Next base: position 4,105 of record JAQFZC010007653.1, on the reverse strand, counting down.
CTACTATACGACTGTATGTGTGGCATACGCACTAGAATTGCTTAAAATATTCCATGTTACATAGTGGGCGAGCATAGGGCCTACAAGGAGGCTCTTTTCTCCTGATGGTTGATGACTGCTAGTTTTGGTGATGGTGTTGGATGCCTTACTGTTAGCTGTCACTGTACTACAGACAGGGTTAAAGGAAATCCACTGTTATCATGATCATCTCCATGAGTAATAAGGGACAAAGATGAAAAGGATAAAAAAAAATATTAACTATGACTTTAATGCAGTGCCATAAGCTTCCCCCTGAAAAGCATTTGACATCTGTATTCTGTATTCTAACTATTCTCTACAAAATCCCCCTGTGAACCTTATGAACCTCCGAGTATTTTCCTTGTATGTATACGTTCTCAAGAATGAGCTTGAATGGCTTCTAATTTTATTTATACTGTGTTTTTAACTATGGGCATAACTCGTTTGTAATTGCAAATTATATTGTCAGCCTAATCATTTCCATCATAGGAATAGCTGTTTGGTTGGGGAAAACTACTTTATTGTGTCAACTACAAAGAACATGAAACCTTACACAGCTCTTTACTCACTCTAGACTGTAGGACTGTGACTTTAGGCTGTGAAGGGCATAGAATTCAGAGAAATCAAAATAGTTCATAAATACCAGTGGTTTGTGTGTCCAGAGCGTGTCATTTGCCAGCATGCTATTCATTTAACTCACCAAAGCGTCCCGTATCCCACACAGATGAGAGTCTTATCAAAAGAAATCTTTCAAATACTCAATTGCTGTGCAAACAATTCAAATACGAATAGGAATAGGTATGTATTTTTTGTTTCAATAGACTTTCCAACTTCCCACCTACGTACATGCAAGGTTCCCTTCATTATCCGGACGATAAAGTTTTATTGAATTTATGAATTTCTAACTGAAATAATTTAATGCCAATTAGACTTAATGTCCTATCATATTATTACATTATGTCATGCCTTGTATTTCAAGGATAAATTGCATCAAGAGGATTATTCGTTGAAAGTTGAAACAATAACGATCATCCTAACGACTGAAATAATGTAACAAAGTTGAACAGTATGAATGTGCAGAAAACACAATGCAATGTAGGACGTACGTAGAAAGAAACATATTTAATTATTACTAATAAATATCAAATATGTTTTATAGGTATGTATTCAATGCATAAGAGTAGAGACACTGCACCTATATAATACTATGGTACTTATGCCTGTCCTAAGTACTCGATAGTAAAAATAAATAATAAAGGAAGCAACCAAAACAAACAGGGCCTATTTTAAGCAAAAATTGCGTGCCAAATGGAGAAAAGGGCAATTTTGAGCTTAAAGGACGAATTTTGAAAAAGGGCAATTTTTGGCTCGAAAAGGGCGATTTTTGGCTCGAAAAAGGAAATTAACGGCGTTTTTTTTTAAAAATATGCTAAAAAAGGGACAAATCACTAGGTGCCAATTTAAAGGCTGCGTGCCAAAATACTGGGGCTGCGTGCCATTCTGGCACCCAGTTAACATGTTAAAATAGGCTCTGAAAACAAATAGAATGAGTCTCTGCACTGGTAGTTAGTAAATAATGAAGCGGGGCTCTGGGAGTAGGGGATTATGAAAGGAAATTTGATACTCAGTTCATTTCGACCAAATAAAGTCCGTAGCCAACTAGAAAGGTAAAAGATTCATTGATCCGTTGACCCGCCACAGAATAGCCCAGTATACTTCATGTATGCACTTGCTTAGGTACTTCAAAAAAATATAGTAGACAGTTTAGTTTTCTTTTTAACATTTTCTCAATTCCATTCCTAAGGCCTGTCTGCTTATAATCCAAGATCCTTGCTAAGAAATTATGAGGAGGTTCTTGAGGTTCTTCCTTGGAAAGTCTACGGCTACGTCTACATCTTTCTTCCTTTCTTCTGTAGAATTGAACTGTTAAAAAAATAAACTGGAATGGAAACCCCAAGAGCCGTTAACTAAAAGTAGAGAGTGTCTTGTAGACTGGAAACTGGAACAGCAACAATAACAAAACATCACTGGCTAGATTCTACATTACTTTTCCCTTATAATTGCCGTACATGCGTAAATATAATTATCTTTATAATGACTTATATATCTTATATAGTTATTTCTGTGCCTTCGGACTTAAAGAGGCTCATGCGTACAGATATGCATAGCTACATGTAGGTACTTCTTGACTTCATTTGCCCGGATTGACTCGAGTTGTTCTAAATGTAAATAGTGATAAAGAGCTCGACCGGTTACACGCGGTTGAATAACATGCAAAGGGAAGATTCAAACCTACGCTGCGCTGGTATGCGCAAAAACCATCTACGCTTGACGGTTTATTTTATATTCTGTACTAATTTCAAAGGAATAAAATTGTGCAATTCATAGAAAAAGAACTATGAGCTTAAAATAGAGTAGGTAGATTATGCTTGGTTATGCAGTCAGTCCACTAATTTCAAGTCTGCGTCTACCTACGCAACCGTCCTTTCCATCATTATTCTAAAGAACTCAAATCCTGAAAGTGACAGAGAACAGTTAAAAATCCTTCTTTTTTTACGAATTCACATGGCTGTGGAAGCTGGAATGCTGGATCTCTGCCACCCACTCTGTTGCTGGAGAGCTGGTAAAAGTTTTGCCAGCTAGCAACCAAAAAGCAAAAGGAAACATGCGCTTGGCTCATTTTCATTTCATGCAACTTTGAATTTTTGTCTTTGAGCTGAAGCCTTCGGCCGTGTTTTCCAAGGTACTTTAATGTTCCAGTGCTATAGTAGGATCCCATGTCATAAGCTGAGCTGCTGGAATTTCCCAACTTTATTAGTTTTCTACATGCATAATTCCTTCCTTCATCTCACCACTCAACGACTCAACTCAACAAATTATTACATACTTACTCGTAAGTTAATTTCCTATAAAATAACAAAAAGCCCTCATAACTACGTAATCCGAATCATAGTTGACTTCTCACACTCTCACTTCTGTATTTTTAGACGGTACAGGGAGTAGGTGTATAGCAACCGTATATGGGATATTATTTGGCTATATATAACTACAAGGTTTACAAAATGCACCCGTCCGACCCACCCGATGCCGCCGACCCAGTTTGAAACACAGAGGGAGGCTGGCAGCTAATTTAGCAAATGGAAAGGAATATGATGTAAGCCAAAGACAAGTCAAGCCAAAGCGCAAAGGCAAGTTATTGAATTGAAAGGGAATTTTTATTTTGCTTCAACTAACTGGGACGGAAACACGTGAGCGTGGGCCTAGGAATATTGAATAGAATAAGTACTTTCCCATCTGTGTACTGAATTAAATACTAAAGATCATAAATAGAGAGAAACCAAGTGGAAAGCTGTGCACAGTATGATAGACATAGGAGTGGGTTGTATGGTGTATAACTTGCGAGAAAGTGTTTTTCGAATTGGACGGAGCTTGTTACTGTGGTTGCATAAGCACATCTTGTAGCTGCCAGCTAGAATGGATCATAGGCGCAATTTACATATGTAGGTATACCTACCTTTGTATATGTACATATAACACTACTCTGAAATCGGAGGTAGAGTGTATCTTACGTAAGCTATCGAGACCAACTAGACATTAATACAGAATTCAACTCTCCATATCAAATTACGAGTCCGCCTTCAGGACGGAGAAAGTTGTTTTCACGTGAAATGTAGTTCAGTGTATAATGTTGCACAGGAAATGTTACTTTCCGGCTTTGGGATCAAATGGAAGAGCGAATTAAGAGTGAGTGAAAGCTTCCATCGTAATCATGCCTGGGTTCCTAAAAAAATATTTTCTTTAAGCTTCACATCTATGTCTACTTTTATTTTGTATTTTTGTAAGAATCTCATCATTACCATTTGGTAACAAAATAAACAAAATTACCATCCTGCGCTATTATTATTGTAAATTTATGGACGACTTTTTAGTAGGTCTGGTCTACGCTGCTTTTAACTTCCATTTCCATTAAACTACCTGTATGTGATCGCCATTGCCTTATTCGTAAATTAATTTAGTTTATTATTAACAATAAGCTACTAACTGTATAAAAGCTTCCTTCAGGTTACTAAATGCAAATATATCAGAC
>JAQFZC010007652.1:0-10951 GCA_034695205.1 Dicyrtoma fusca | reverse complement strand
GTCAGCCACCGACGAAATGTTCATTTCCCAGACCAGGACTCGCACCCTGGCTTCCCCCCTGAGAAATTTATTGAGGATGAGACGTATCTCCACTCAGCCACTTCGCCGGTTTTCTTGAATGTGTAGGTTGAATTAGATCAAGTATTTGGATAGACGGGCTGGAAGAAAGCAAACTAGCATTTGACATGCAACCGATGACCGAAAGTCAAAACAGTTGACAGTCAACAGTTTACAGTAAACAGCGCCGAACTTTCCAGTAAGTAACCAAACGGTCAATGCTTGAAAGACAGTTGATTTACTTTGCTGAATCAAAAACCGGTGGAAAATCAGCCACACTTTTTGATCTGCAAAAAAGAATTAAATTCGAAAATCGGCGACACACTGAATTTCGTATGTAGAAACCGAAAAGCTAGAAAGTAAAATAAAAATGACGAGTCAATGTTGACCTTCGTCAGTGGAAAACGAAAAGGATGACCCGAACCGGAAGAACCAAAATTACACGAGCGTACTAAACGGCAGCTTTCTTACGACTGATGACGATGACTGACAACGGCAACTGCCAGAAAACTGAAAAATTTTCACAGGCACTGCGGCCGGAGCTTTTGATTTTCTCTTTTCCCTTCGGACTTCGGACTCCAGTCCAGTCTGCCTTTGTTACAAGGAGGCGTGCACAAATTACGTGCCTTTCATGTTTCAAGGCGACGAGGCGTGAGCTTTTCACAACTTACGCTATTAGGTTTTTATAAGTTCAAAGCGTGTTTTAACCTTTTCAAAGGCAGTAAAAAATGGATTTATACTAAATAGCTGCATTTGCATTACTAAATATTAATTAATTATAACACTTTATCCGTTTGCCGTAGAAACATGAAACGTCTGTTTGGCATGCTTAAAATATGTTGAACTTATGTTTCAGATAATTATTACTATAATAGTAGCTAAAAATTACTTTTTTTATTTTTCAAAATTTTATTGTTATTAAAAACAATAATAATTTTGCTTAGCCGTGGGATTTTTGGGAGCACCGACGTCACAGTGCAGTGAGTAGGCTGAATTGAATTGAGATTGAGACTGAAGCTGGTAGCTGGTTTATTTGTTTTTGTTTTGGTTATTTATTTCTGTTTGCGTGACCTCGACCTCCCCCCGGATTCATAGAAGCAAAGCATTGACATTTGACATCAGTACGCCCATTAGGACAGTAGTTGTACGGTTGTAAATAAATAATTTCTATACAAAACGGCGAAGAGAAGATGACGATGGACCAATTAGAATCAGACTCACCCGAATCGAAAGACGAAATCAAGCCACGAAGGGTTTTTAGCGACGCGGAAAAGTGGGCACAGATACAGATAATTACATAATTATTTAGTCTTATTTTCTGTTAATGTTTAATTAAATGTACCTAAGGTAGGTACATTCATTCACAACGAAAATCCCAGCAAACTTTTTATTCTATTTGGAAAACAATTTAACTTTAATAATGTCTAATTGTCTACTTTCTTCAAAATTCATTCCAGTCGAGTCAACGCCATTCTAGCCCTAAATGACATGGCAAAATTGTACGAAGATCCGGACACATTTGAGGAAAAACTTGACTCGGCAGTTCAAGGGCTTTTGGATTATGGTCCCCCTGATTTGGGGGAAAATAACGATTTTCTCTTTGAATATAATGCAGGTCAAGATGTTCAAGATCATGATCGTGATGCTGAGCACAATCAGGAGGATGAGAGCGTCCAGCAATATCTACTGAATTTGAAGAGAAGTCTAAATGCCGATTTAAAAAGGAAGCAACGAGAAATGGGGCGCAAAAGCATTTTCTCTCATTTGTTCTTAATATCCACGTTTATCTGCTCTTTCTTTCTAATTTTGAACTATTTGATTGAAGCTCACGTTCTCATTTCGAAGGAGAAATGCTTCCTACATTCAAATTATTGGTGTAGGAATCCAAAATGTGGTTGTGTTGGACCCATTTTGGACTATTTTTGGTGCAGAAAGAAATGCACCCTGTGACCTGTGACTTTAGAAGTGAACAAGAAAAATAATTTCAAGTGTTATTTACGATTTACGTTAAAGTTAAAGCAATATTCTATTTTTTGTTTTCGTTGAATGCTTAGCAGTAAAAATTACGTTGTATGTATTAGACGATACTTGGTTTTACATGTTTTTTATTTAATTGTTTTGTCAAACTGCGTTAGTGTTTCATTTCACCATTCTCAAGTTTTATTATTTAGAGTAATTCTGCAACTAAATAGTAATAAATAGGTGTCTACTTAATAACTTGTACAAAAAATCCATTATTTATCTATGATTTATGATAATCCCCACTGCTCCAATTCTTTTAAAACTTTGTCATCTTCATCACTGTTCTTTCGCCCAGCTAAACGAAAAAACAAAGTAAATCCAAATCGCATCAATCAATCAATTAACTTTACTGCAAACTGTAATAACTTAGCAATAGTATTTCGTTATTAGCTATTAGTTTATTAAAGGGTTATTTATCAGTGAATTGAGTGAATTAAAAAATATAAAATCGATTAATTAAAGTCATGAATAGAATTTTTTACCTTTGTTTTGTGTATTGGCAGCTGCAGCTTCTGCTAACTTTGGGTCATTTTTGTCACTGTCCTGCCTTTCTACGGTGACCACGGGGTCAATTGCCAGTAGCTCCCTGTCCAGTTCCTCTTGAGTCAATTCTTCCAGTTCTTTCTCTAGTTCGTCAGCGTCCACGTCTGTGCTGAAGGCAATCGGATTAGAAATTGCATCCGCAATCTCCTTGGCCACGTCCTGCTGTTCAGCAATGTCATCCATCATATCGTGGACAGTGTCGACCTTCCTGTAATGAAAAAAATTCTACACAAAGCTTCTAAAGGCAACCCAAGAAAAGGGAATAGCTTGGTGCGTTTGGGCGTTTGGCTTTTCCTAAGAAAAACAGATCAAAATTACAGTATTTTTTGTTTAGTTTTTAAATACAGATGTTCATTAGCAGTCTTGAGAGCTTTTGAGGCCTCCGTCATTGTTTTTAGAACGGCTGTGTTGGAATGGGCCATTTCCAGTGCTTCCCTTTGAAGCTCCAGGGTCGTAAGCGTCCCATCGATTTGCTGCAACTGCTTTTCATAGCGCTTCTTTCGCATCAAAGCTTGCAAAGCAGCTGTACAAAAGTTACAAAAATTGATGTTGGTGTTGTTATTACAGAATACTTTTCTTTCGAATACCGAATAGCCGAATATTTACTTCCATTAAAAAGTGTATATACCTATATACCTACATGATATATCTATTGAAGGCTACTTGCCTCGTTTATTTTTAAGTCCATTCTTTCTCGCAATTTGAAGTTCATCTTCAATTTTTTTCTCTAGGAATGACTGTTTCTTCTCCAGTAGCTCTTCCATATTTCTTAGTTTTTGAATTGTTTCCCCACTGCGATCTTGCGAGTTTGGTTTCGCACCAAAAAGTTTATTTTTCAATTTATTCATTTTTACTCATTCACTCGGCTACGCCTACGTAATGCAAAACTGCAATAGAATTAATAGAAATACTGCTTGTAGTTTTGTAGGCTTTTTCAGAACTAATTACCACAATTTAACACAAAATGTTTGACAGTTTGACTTGACTGAGTGAGAATTGGGCACATAATAAGTAGGTAAGTACGTAATCACGTAATCAAATTGATTAATTAAATCAATCGTTGTTGGCTGGATGAATGATGCTAAAATTAATGCTACTAATTACTACTAAACTACTAATACTAACTAACCTTAACAACTAATAAAGACTGCGACTAGACTTTAGGGAAGTGATTTTTTAAATATTTATTTATTTATTCTATAAACAGATTTTTGACTGAAAAGAATATAAGAAACTGCTTGATTTTCCATGGAAAAAAATGAAGGTTTGCAGTATTCTATGTATTTTTACATTATTTTATAATACAGATAGGTAACTAATTACTAATTAGACTAATTACATTGCCCAGGCAAAACACTACGCTACTGCAAAACTAAATATTATATATTTAACAATATTGTATAACTAACTAGTAAATGAATTCATGAAACGCATTGCAGAATTTCAAAGCAAAAGGGAACAAAAATTTATGGCCCATGAGGGGATCGAACCCGCGACTTTCGCGTTATTAGCACGACGCTCTAACCAACTGAGCTAATGGGCCTTCCTGAAAGCATTGGCAAAACAAACTCTGCCAGCATCGCATAGTACGACTTACTACTGTTTGTAGCAAAAGCGTTTCATTTTTAGATCCAGCACACGCAGTTAAAATAGCAGTTTAGCAGTTAGTTAGTGTCTAATTTAGTCTGTCTAATAATTATTTAGTGGCTGGTATTATTTAAATATTTATTGCAGTACTATTCATGAAGCAGAGATAAGATATTACGCTCATGTAGCAGCAGTAAAGTATTATCTTTATCATTGCATTTTCTCATAAAATCCAGCATACTGTTGTTAAACTTGTAGCCAGTATTTTTAAAATGAAAATAAAATCAACTACACTTTTCGCTTCTACTAACCTACCATAGCCAACGTAATTACATTCATAAAAGTTTTAATTTCCTTTAAGTATACTTTACATGTCAGTATTTCCAAAGTCCATACAGTTGTTTCTAACGATTGAACATAATAATGAAGTACTGGCAATGTTTCCGGGAACGTTTCAGGGAATGTTTCCAGACATAGTTTTGGATGTGATTGCTCAGAAATGTACCGACACCGACCATGACAAAAGGTACATATATTCAAAGAATAATTTAGTGTAGTTTAGTTAAACTGTTGATATAATTAATAAAAGTTAAGTTCAATGTAGATTTAATTGCTGCCTTTAAGCTAACAGACATAGCACATTGTTCCCGCCTTGGATTTAAGTTGTGTCCACGCTGCCAAGCGTGAAAAATAAAATAAAAATAAATCTCCGTCTCACAATAACTTTACTGGGCATTGGGCATTTTAGAGGTGACAGGTGGTGCTGTTCAAAAATTAACTATTCCATCCTTTTCAGGGACAAGCAAAACAAAGATAAAAATGGCCAAAACAAATCTACGATGCAGATTCTGCAGAAAAGTTGAAGAAACTAAAACCGAATTGATTCGGCACGAGAGAGTCCATACGCATACGGGAGAGAAGCCCTTCACTTGTAAACACTGCTTGGCAGAATTTACATGGAAAGTAACCCTTCAACTCCATGAAGTTAAATGCGGTCAACTTAGCCAACCTTTGAAAAAAAGTCAATCAAGTATCACTACCGAATCTCAACAAAGTCGGAGGATAGGCTGCCTTAGCCCTTCCCATGTGACCCGTTTGACCCTAAATGGGAAAACTCGCTACTCCTGCAATTTTTGTAAGAAAATCTGTAAAGGTTCCACCCATTGCGAGCGACACATTAGATCACACACGGGTGAAAAGCCCTTCAAATGTTCCTACTGCCCAAAGGCATTTAGCCTGAAATATGGACTCCAAATTCATGAAAATATTCACACAAGAAGCAATTTATATCAGTGCAAACACTGCTTGACATTTTTTACAGCAAAATCTGCCCTCAGTCGTCATGAAAGCATGTGTAACAAATCCCATTCCAGTTTTGAAGGTTCCAACAATAACAATAATGGAAATGTAAGCCAAAAAAATGTGACATCTAAACCTACCTCGAAGCAAAATACCCCAAGATATACCCCAATGGCTACTTCACCCCCGCCCCCTCCCCTGAGTTTGAATTCTGGGGTAAAAAGTCGAAGAATTCAAATTACGAATCCGAATGCCACCCGGCTTCTTGTAAATGGAAAAATCGCCTATTCGTGCAACTTTTGCAAGAAACATTTCAAAGATAATAATGCTTGTTTAAGACACACGCGAATACATACGGGCGAGAAGCCATTCAACTGTTCCTACTGCCCGAAATCATTTTCGTTGAAAGGTAATGCGACTATTCATGAGAGGGTCCACACGGGGGAAAAGCCCTACGCTTGTCTCATTCAGTCCTGTGGGCGACGCTTCAAATCCAGTGCGGAATTAAATCTGCACTTGAAATGTAAGAAACACATTACTTGATTCTGTAATTGTGACAAAAATGGAATTTATGGAAATTGAAACATCAAATTGCGACTGTAAGTGCAATTTGGTTGAAAACTATTTGATGGAATTGATTTAAAATTTAATTTTTATTATGAATTTATTCTTAATTATTATTCTTTGTTGGGACTGTGCGTGGATTGTATTCATGCCTGCCCAATTTAAATAATACTAAAAATTATTATTCTGATTAGGTACTTGATACGAACAAAAAATGCTTTGTTTGAATTCACGGGGTTTGAATAAATTAAATGTGTACCTAAGTATTTATGCGATTGACGATCTTACTTAAGCAATTGCATAGTTGCATGGAATTACGAGAGTGAGTTTATCATAGTGTATGCTATTAATGACAGAGCAGTAGCTACTTACAGTTAATTTAAATGCAACAAAAATAAATAATGCAGAATTCAGTTTCCATCCCAGTGATTCGTTGCCTTCCTATTTCTTATTAGTTAACTCGTCAAGCCAGTAAAATAAAATGAACAAAACTAATGCAGATGCAGCTGTAATTATAGCCTAGCAATAAGTTCGCCGAAAAACGATGAATTACCGGAACCAGAGCCAACAAGAAAATAGAACAGAAAATAATATCTGAAGTTTTACCGATTTTTATTTCGTTTTCAACCTTTAAATACATGAATAACAATCTTTCCATTACTACAGTAAAATTCGATGTAAAGAAGCAGAAATTAAACAAAAATTAGATATAGTAACTACTAATAGAAATAACTGTTGAATAATGTTTGCTCGACTAGACATTATCGATATTATGTAACGGAAATGTTAACTGGAATTACATAGTAATAATAATAAATGATAACTAATAATAATTATTATTTCATGGATTAAAAGAGTGTTTTGGGACGTGACTCAACCCATTCCTTGATCTTGTCCTTGCCATACACAGTCTTGACTAACTCCTTCACAGCCGGGTAATCGCCGATGAGATCCACGTTGTAGATGATCTCAATGTTATCGACGTAGTGTGCCAAGAAGATATCCGCCCAGGTCATTTCTTTCCCAACCAAATAGCCGCTTCCATTCTCCTCCAGAACCTGGTTGAATCGCTTCAAATAACGAGCCGAATCCTCCTTTGTTTTCGTCTTTAATTCTTCGTGATTCTCCTTGTCTGTTTCTTGGTAGACGAGTTGCCACTCTGTGAAATCAAGAAAAACAAACAAATATTTTACATACAGTTAAATAATTACGCAAGTTGCACTTTCTACTATGTACTAAACACATCGCGACAATCATCTTCAAAATCCTGCAGTTCACTGATTTGCATCAAAAGCGATTCGGAAGGGGCTAAAATTTTAGTACCTAGGTAATCTAATTTACATGAAACAAAAAACAGGCAAGCAAAAGCAAATATGTTACTGTTAAAGTTAAATGACTTACTTCTGTACATATCCACAGTAGCATCTCCAATCTCGTCACACTGAGCCTCTTCCCAGTTATCCTGACCAACCAAGTTAAATTGCTTTGCCAAGTAGCGCATGATAGCTTGCGACTGGGATAAGATCTTCTCTCCCACCTCTAACACTGGAACTTGGCCAAATGGAGCAACTGGAAAATGAATTAAAATCACACCATTACAATCAATTCAAAACCAAAGAATGTAGGACCAGAGCAAAATTCAGAAATACTCTGTCAAAATAAGGCAGTACTAGCATCGCTACGTAATAAATTAAATAAAAACAAAAATAAAGAATAAAAGTACTACTTACTGGCTAAAATTTCCTCAGGAATGTGAGTCGGAAAGGTGGGCATTGGGATTCGTTTATCCTCCCATTTTGCGTCAGTGTACGTTAGAAGAATACGGATTGGCTCAGCCAAACCACGGGCATCGAAATAATGAAGTACGTACTTGTCCTCTACACCCATTTTCGAGCTAATATTTTGTAGATTGAAAAAGAAAATGAATTTTCGGGGCTAGTTGAAAGAGGACTGAGTAACTCTGGGAAATCTAGCACAGGATTTCAATTTGGTCTTGACCGATCGAGTGGAGCTGACTGACTGAAACTGAAGAACTGTCCGAGAGGTTGCTGTTGGCTTTTGGTAAAGTTGATCAATAAACTGCCCATCATGCCTTTGTCTTTTTTGAGTACTGTCCTGCCTGACTGTTAATGGTAGGTAATCTTCTCATGAAGAACAAAAGAACGAACCAGCTGCTGACTAGAACGAAATTGGAATTTATGTTTATTATCTTCATGCAAAGCAATTTCTACCCGCTTTACAAACAGTTTACCACTACCACTAATTCCTTTTTTTAACCAGCTATTCAAATAGCTATCAACTATCAAGCAAGTTCAACAACATTTTATCTTAGTACTAATACCATAATACCGTTATAAAATTCATAATAGTAAACAAAAGTATTGGTATTGGTACACCAAATTGAGTTTCTTATAACTATATTAGCATTGACACAATAAGAAGGGCAAAAGAAACTGTCAACTGTACTGTTCAAGCAGTAATGTATGCAACATAGATAAATTTTTTCTGGTATTCGACGAAATATTGTTGCACTGTTATTGGTCATTGGTTATGTAAGGCATGTAATTATGGGAAGGGAACCAATTTTTACAATCAATATAATTATTTTTACTGCATGCAGTTAGCTACTACCTACTAAATAGGAAGATTACATAATTTTATACAAATTATTTGCTCCGTCTATGTGGTAAGTACGGCCATTTTTTGTTCAGGCAAATAAAAGTTATTATTACTGAAGTCGAATATTTTGGTATTTTTTGATGCTTTTGGCTTTCAATGTAACTACCTACAACCTATAGGTAATAATGTACAATAGTACTGACTCACTACATAGTCAGTTCATTAGATAATTTAGTACTTTGCACCCTTGAGATCCGAGATGACAAGTGCCAACTTCACGATCCCATTAAACACCTACAATAAACTGACCAGAAACACAGTTGACAGCACTGCAAATTGCAAACCATTTGTAGATTCGATGCACGTAATAACTGCGGCATACAAACTTCAACGGAAATATTATTTCTAAATAATTAAATATGGAATAAAAATGAAAGAAAAATAAAAGCAAAAACTCAACACCCGATGCAATGAGTCCTTACATAAAAATAAAATAAACAGTCAACAGTCTACTGCTCAAATCTAGATTAAAAGTACATATTTTGCATTTTAGTAATCTGTTGCAATGCAATGCTGCCCGGAATTGTTGCTAGTCAATTCAAGTCTAGTCACGTGCAAAATTAGAGGCAGCTAGTCTAGTCGCACTTTTTTCGAGTCCTGCCTAGTCTAGCCTAGCCACCCTAGTCAGGTCTAGTCAAGTCAACTAAATAGCTATCCCTTAACATGGAATAGGTCAAGGCTAGTCTAGCCATTTGTTTTCTGGGCCTTTTGCTAGTCTAGTCAAGTCACAAGTTTTGAAAGAGTCAACTAGTCTAGTCAAGTCAAGGCACCCAAAAAAGCAGAAACGTCTAGTCAAGTCAGTCTTCTAGTTCTAGTCTAGTCAGACTATAGAATAGCGCAGCACTGATCTGTTGTGTCAGTTGTCAGTCAGTTTTGTCAGTTTTAGTTTTGTAAGGAAATTAATGCGGAAATTCAAATTAGGCTCGTAAAATGCGGTCGACGCGACGTATCTACTTGTTGAATAGCAAGCAACACTGCGTATAGGTACTGATGGATCCAGTGAAGAACCGACTATGTATCTGGAATTTGGTAAAAATAAAAATATTGACTGTTTACAGTTATGTTAAAAAGAATACCATTCCAATCCAGTTCATTTTAAAATTTTTGAAGTGATTCCTATCTAAAGACCGCCGCAGTCAATAGTTTCAGTTTCACAATAATTAATTAGTAATTAGTAAGGTGAAGGCTTGCAATTGTGGTTGCCCCCTTTTTTACCTAGTGTCAACGGTCAACCGAAATCGAACACATATGGTTTTGAAGCTTCCCATTTAGTAAATGAAAGGTTTCGATTGAGATATGACACTGGGTAAAAAAGGGGCCGACCACAATTGCAAGCCTTCACCCTACCTACCTAATTATTATTACGTGCATCGGTGCATCTATGATATTTGGATAAATATGTTCATAAGCATTTCAACTCATACCTATGACCTATACATTGTTAAAATCCATAATACATAGTAATAATAATAGTGAAATACATTTAAAAAAACCAATATTTACATTAATTATATGCTATTGCTATGTATTACAGTAACTGTATACACTACATACAACAGTTCTACATACAACAACAGTTCCTCCAGTTCATATCATACCATTCCGTCCGTAGACGCAAGCTGAAGAAATGACGAGGGCTCTGGAAAAGGCAAACGGCATCGGCAGTAGTCACCAAAGAATGGATTTAAAGTTCAACCTCCTTTTACTAACAACTAAAGAGCTGTGGCACATCCACAACGTATAATGACCCATGGATCATCACACACCTACAAACTATAAAAAAACATGAAACAAAAACAATTTTCAATGAATTCGAATTCGAAACTACGAGATAAGATAACTCATTTCATTTTGTATGTTCAGTAGCTTTAAGTAAATATAATTACAAATCATTAACAGGCATTCATTTAGATTCAGATTTATCTATTAACTCTACTTCGCTATACAAATAGCTAAAATACCTAATAGTAAATAAGTAAAATAATATCCATAGGTGTGAACATGCATCAGAAAATATTCCATGCACTCAGTGTACCCAATATTGTAATTTAATATAGGTAATTGCGTGTGCGCCTCCCGTATTGTTTATTTTTGGGTCCTTTGGTTCCATCGCATCGTAAATAGTAAATGGTAAATCACCCTTTCTAAATTCACGCCGTCTGAGTAGTGAGTCAACGAATTCAACTCGAACCCAACGGAT
>JAQFZC010007651.1:0-10953 GCA_034695205.1 Dicyrtoma fusca | reverse complement strand
AGTTTTTTTTAAATGCTCTTTTCGAAAAAAAATATATTGGGCGAATCGGGCGTGAACGACTGACCTAGTTCCCTCGTTAGTTATGTAATAAGCTAGTTTTTATGCCTGTAGCTATACAGATATAGATATGAATAAAATTGCTGCAAAACAAAATCTCCCAGCTTTGCTTATCTGAAATTGCGTCGTAGTTACTACACTGTCAGTTAAATAAAGAATATTTCGTTGCAAGTCATGTTATTGTAAAGTACTTTATTATGTGAAGTGTTTCGATGAACCCTATTGCAGTTTCTACAATGTAATTATTACAGTACATAATTCTACGAAGTTTAGTTGCACAATTCTGATAGTTTTTAACCTATTTGCAACTGGGAAACCATGGAAAGAAGGCTTCACAAAAGTGCTTTCTAGAAATTAACCTTTTCAGAACGGTCAAAACTAGAAGTAATAACATTTTCAAAAGCATTCAAACCGAGTAGCTTAGACTTTTAAAAAGGTCAAAACAATAAATCATTGATTTCAAAAAGACGTAAAACAAGAAATTAACACTTTGCAAAATGAAAAAACAATAAATTAACACTTTCAAAAAGGTCAAAACGATAAATTAACGTTTTCAAAAACACGTAAAACAAGAAATTAACGCTTTCAGAAAGATGTAAAACCCTTTTATAGCACCGTCTCGAAAAGGTTAAATTCCCAAACACGATTTATGAGCGCCCGGTTCACAACGACTTCGTTAGTAATTTGATGCGAAATGGGCTAAAAAATAGCAAAACTGTCCATGGCCCATGGCACTAATTCAAAGGGTTAAAGTGTACACAATATTTTATTACGGACAAAAGATATGATTCAGACAGATCAAAACCGAACGAAAATATATACGCTACAATAATACATACAAATTATCCTTGTTAGGAAGAAAACCACTTATTATAATTTTAATCTACATTTTCAATAATGAATTAACCAAATTGTCATTTTTAAACTGGACTTGGCGGGAGCCGAGGGTTCGCTTCAAGCTTTTTATCATTACCGTGCTATATATAGTACTATCAGTAGCTCTAAAAAGTCGGCCGGCGGGCCAGCCAAATTACGGTCGCTGAAATAGATGCTTGAAATGTAGATATTACTTGCCGTAGATGTACCATTTTTGATTTGGTTCTGTAGATGTTACTTTTTTATTTTGAGACTGTTGGTGTTTTGCTTTCAGTTTTGTTCTGTTACAGCAGATTGGGAGGCTTAAATACCGCCTCTGAGGTACATAGTTGCTTGAAATCGCAAAATTATAGATTCCTGAACACAAAAAAGAAAAGATAGTTTGAATTGATCTTTTACTGTTCTTGTATTGAAAACATGCAATTAAGCAGCAGCGCATTTTGCATTGAACAGTTTCAATATTGTTGAATTAATAATTATTGTCTGTTCCCGAGGACATCTAATAGTAAAGTAAACTTCTTAAAAAAGAAAGCGTGGGAAATGCATTAAATGGTTTTCGTTTACTTGGTGACTTGCTACACGATTTTTTATTTTATTTTTAATTCTTACACAAAATAGTGTTTTATGTGTGTTTTTATGATTAACCAACGGCTCTTCTAAGGGCCAACACAATTTCCCAAGAGCAACAAGGTTTTTATTTCTACCTTCTTACATAACTCTTTTCATTTTTCATAATTTTTTTATTAGTGTAGGTTCTCGCCCTATACTGTACGACTGTACGCCATTTCGTCCTCGCGCCATTTGGTCCACACGCCATTTGGTCCTCACGCCATTTGGTCCTCACGCCATTTGGTCCTCACGCCATTTGGTCCTCACGCCATTTGGTCCCTACGCCATTTCGTCCCGACGCCATTTTGTCCACACCATTTCGTCCCGTTACCTTGAATTCAAATTGTTCTTCAAAGGTGTCGCGGTTGTGTATCCGGTCGAGTGCAAATAATTTCGCTTCCATTTCATTGACGATCTTCGTAATTTTTGCAAAGGACCCTTCGGCGTCCGCGTTTTCCACACTCCTCCACATGGCAGCTTGGAAC
This sequence comes from Dicyrtoma fusca, assembly GCA_034695205.1. Classification (NCBI taxonomy): domain Eukaryota; kingdom Metazoa; phylum Arthropoda; class Collembola; order Symphypleona; family Dicyrtomidae; genus Dicyrtoma; species Dicyrtoma fusca. The sequence continues at coordinate 8,926 of JAQFZC010007651.1, read as the reverse complement.
CGGGAAAGAAGGGGGCCTCATCCATCCAAAGCATCGCACAAATACAGCATTTCGCCTTCCTGTTCAGTTCCAATTCCAAATCTTGCATCGGTCGCAAAGGGGGCTTTGAGGCGCTCCTCGGACAAAGTCGTGTGCCAGTCTTTCCGGGAGTACAGTACGGCGTGGAGAACGCTATAGTCCGGAGTCACAGAGCATTTAATCGTGTGGATGAGCTTCTGAATCCCTGGGACGCTGTACCAGTCCGCGTTGAGCAAAAGATAAAATAGTATTTTGGTCTTGCTGCTGCTGAAGGCGTAGTGCATTTTTATCTCCTTTATTCTGTAGGGGTGGAGGCAAACTCAAGGGGAAAACAGAATCCGTAGTGTCAGCTGAAAATAAAAGAGATAAATCGTCTGTGTAAGTGCAATTTGTCAAAAGTCCAGTCTCAGCTTAATTCCAATATGTCCCAGGTCCTTATAATGGAAAATATCATTGTGTGACAAAACTAGTAAATAACACTTTTCAAAACGGTAAAACTAGTAAATAACACATTCCAAAACAGTCAAAACTAGTAAATAACACATTCCAAAACAGTCAAAACTAGTAAATAACACATTCCAAAACAGTCAAAACTAGTAAATAGCACTTTTTCAAAACGGTCAAAATTGGCTAATGACACTTTTTCAAAAGGGTCAAAACTAGTAAGTAAAACATTCCAAAACAGTCAAAACTAGTAAATAGCACATTCCAAAACAGTCAAAACTAGTAAATAGCACTTTTTCAAAACGGTCAAAATTGGCTAATGACACTTTTTCAAAAGGGTCAAAACTAGTAAGTAAAACATTCCAAAACAGTCAAAACTAGTAAATAGCACATTCCAAAACAGTCAAAACTAGTAAATAGCACTTTTTCAAAACGGTCAAAACTAGTAAATGACACTTTTTCAAAAGGGTCAAAACTAGTAAATAACACTTTCCAAAACAGTCAAAACTAGTAAACAGCACTTTTTCAAAAATGGAAATTATCATTATGTGGACTTGGGACATAATGCAATTAAGCTGAGACCGGACTTGGGACAAATTGCATTCACACAAACGAAATGGTTTCTAAATACATTGACACACAAAATATAAAGTTTGCCAATTCTGGGTTATGAAACCGACAAAAAATGAGAATATGCGTCGGTTTTTTCTACTCACTTTAAAATCCAATGTAGCCAATAGCGACAGTACAAGCTGGTTAAAGATGAACAACGAATAGCAATTTCAAATTTGTAATAATAATTATTAGATTATTAAAGTAATTAGACCAAAAAACACTGGAGAACCATGATTGAGCTGGTTGAAATTCAACTTTGATTTGAGCTTGTAAGGTTATGTCAAGCCTTGGTGGTGTACTGTTATGACTCACATGTTTCGTGGTACAGTTTATTGACAATATTTATTTTTAATTCATTATAAATAGAAAATGGAAATACTTTATTTCAAGCGACATACAAGGTACAAGCAAAAACACAAAAAAAGTAAACCCATTTGAATGCAACTAATCACTAGGGATTCTATGACTCGCTTTATTTCTTTATGGTTGTGTATAGATGACTGCAGACCAACGGAAGGTAAAAACATTCCACTTTAATTCTGTTTTAGTAGAACTGGATTATTTACAAGAATGTTAACAAATTTTTAACTTTTATTAAACTTTTGAAATCAGTAACTAATTTTGGTTCTTACGACTAGATACAGGAGTCAACATTTGAACCTTTTACAAACAGGCGTATACTGCATTTTGAATGTTTTTACAAATGGTAATTCCTAGTTTTTTGAACTTTTGAAAGTGTTTTCTAGTTCTGACCATTTTGAAAACGTTCTAAATACTACTTGTGACAGTTTGTGAAAAAGTGTTATTTATTAGTTATGAACTTTTTGAAAAAGTGTTATTTACTAGAATTGACAGTTTAGAAAAAGTATTATTTACTTGTTTTGACCTTTTTGAAAAAGTGTTATTTATTAGTTTTGAACTTTTTGAAAAAGTGTTATTTACTAGAATTGAAAGTTTAGAAAAAGTATTATTTACTTGTTTTGACCTTTTTGAAAGAGTGTTATTTACTAGTTTTGACCTTTTTGAAAAATGTTTATTTACTAGTTTTGACAGTTTTGAAAAATTGCAATATCTGGAATTTTGACTTTTTTGAAAAAAGTGATATTTAATAGAATTTACCGTTTTGAAAAAGTGCTATTTACTAGTTTTGACAGTTTTGAAAAAGTGTTACTTACTAGTTTTTATTGTTTTTAAAAAGTGTTATTTACTAGTTTTGACCTTTTTGAAAAAGTGCTATTTACTAGAATTGACAGTTTTGAAAAAGTGTTATTTACAAGAATTGGTTGTTTTGAAAAGGTGTTGTTTACTAGTTTTGACGGTTTTGAAAAAGTTAATTTATGGAATTAAACACTTGTAAAACATTCTTTCCATGGTTCCATGATTCCTAATATGATGATAGGTTAAACTGTGAGTCTTTTGATCTATGCTTCTTATTCTTCAGGGTGCTCCCACTTGAACTGTTCTTCGAAGGTGAATCGGTTATAGACCCCTTCCAATGCATACAATTTGGCTTCCAGTGCATTGACGATCCTCATAATTTCTGCATAGGCCTCCTCTGCATCCTTTTTGTCCACTTTTTTACTCATTTCAGCTTTGAATTGAGCAAAAAGGGGACCCCATCCACTTTATTAGGCCCTCGCACAATAAGAGCTCTGAAATATGACGCTCATAATTAACACAGTCGCTGTTACTTTCACATTTACCATTAAACCTTTCATCCAAGGCTAAGGGGGCTTGCAGGCGCTCATTGGACAGAGTGCGGTGCCAGCCTGGCCTCAAGTTCTGTATGGCGCGTCTAGCATCCGACTCGGACCCCGGCGCCACCGACGATTTAATCTCGCGGAAGAGACCCTGAAGCCCCGTGACCCCGTACCAGTCAGCCTGGTGCAAAAGACTGAAGAGCGGCTTCGGGCGACTGTGCTCGCATTGTGAATTTTTTTAAAAATAGAACCGTGGGCGCCATTTCTAATTTTTGAATGGCCCATGGAGCATCGAGCATTCGGCACACGAACCAATGGGAGCGGCCAAAAAAAATTTGGGAACGCCTTCTTACGGTTCTATTCTAAAAAATTTGACAATAGGCTTGGCATCCATTGATCGGGTTTCTTTTCAGAACTTATTGCAAAACAATCGGAGGAGTGCATGCCAAGACCAAAACAGGGGTGTAAGCTGGAAATTAAAGACACGATTTTTATGTTTTTTAAACGTAGTCGATTTAGAACGTTTTTTACACTTTTTAAAACAGCCCAAAACGACGTTTTTTTTTAAATCGCTCAAAGTGGCGTTTTGTATTTTTTGAAACAGTTCAAAACGACGTTGTGTCTTTTTTGAAACGGAAAAACGATGTTTTGTCTTTTTTGAAACAGCGCAGAACGACGTTTTGTCTTTTTTGGAACTGTAAAACGACGTTTTGCCTTTTTGGAAACAGTCTAAAATAGTTTTTTGATTTCTTGACAAAAAAAGGGAAACGGCAAAACAACGTTTTGTCTTTTTGGAAACAGTGTAAATCGGCTTTTTGAATTCTTGAAAAAAAAGGGAAACGGCATTTCACCTTTGTTGAACCAGCATAAAATGGCTTATACGTTTTTTGAAACAGCGCAACATGGCTTTTAACCTTTCTGAGACATTGCCACACTACGTTTTATCTTTTTGAAAAAGAGTAAAACGGATTTTTACCCTTCCTAAAACAGCGCAAAGCGGGGTTTTGGGTTTTTAGAACACTTCAAAACGGCAGTTTGCCTTTCTAAAAAAAGCGCAAAAAAGCCTTTTTCAATTTTTTGAAAGGTTGCAAAACACCTTTTTGTCTTTCTTCAAGGAGCTCAAAAAGGCTTTTCCCCCTTTATTTTTACATAGCGCAAAATGGCTTTTTACAGTGACTGTTTTAAAACAGTGAAAACGGCTTTTTAACTTTTTTTACGCAGTATGAAATGACCTTTTACATGTTGGAATAACGACATACATTTCAAAAGACATTCAAAGCCAGTAGCTCAGACTTTCAAAAAAGGTCGAAATAATGAATTAACATTTTCAAAAATGTAAAAACAATAATTTAAAACTTTCAAAAAGGTCCAAATTATAAATTAAAGCTTCCAAAAAGACGTAAAACAATAAATTAAAACTTTCACAAAGATGTAAAACTATTTATTGCACCATCTCCAAAAGGCTAAATTCCCAAACACGATTTATGAGCACCCGGTTCCCAACGACTTCGTTAGTAATTTGATGCGAAATGGACTGCAAAATGGCAAAAATGTCCTTGCCACTAATTCAAAGAGTTAAAGTGTACATAATATTTTATTACGGACAAAAGAAATGATTCAGACACAGATCAAAACCGAACGAAAAAAATATGCGTTAAAATTCCATTTGGCTCCTCTTGAAATTAAACATTATCAACTTCAATTTCCAAAGTTATCTTATTGATTTTTTTCGCTTTATTACGACGTCAACGTATAGAGAGATTCTTTAAGTATTATTTTGAATATCTGCATGATTTTATATTTTTTTGGTTGCTCGCAAACTGAATGAAAGTGGAAGCAGACAAAAATTGAATATGTAAGTTCCTAAATGTAGACGCCACCTGCTCCACGCGTTTAAATACCGCTAAAGGGCCAAAGTATTTTAAACAGTGTGAGTTGTAATAATCTTACAGCGATGCATATTACTTATATTATGAGGTATGACGATGATACTATTATTGGCTAAAATTCTTGCATATCCCTAACTGCTTGCATTATCTGATATAACTCCATGGAAATAGCGCGTTAATAATAATACATTTTAGCAATATTTATATAAATGTATACATGTGATTGCAGGAGCTATATATTTTTTGATGTGTTACATTATATAAAGTTTTTTTTATGCTTTTTGGGAAAACTTGTAAAAATGTAGTTTAAAAGGTGCAAGTTTTGATTAGTTGATAAATGCATTTATTACATTTATTGCAGGGAGTACTGAAGTTCGACGAAAGCTAGACTGATCACATTTATGATGGTTGCTACAAAGCTTTTACATGGCTATGCCATATCAGTATCAGATTTACAAATATTAAAAGCATTTTTTTTTATTAATTTAAAGATGAACTGGAGCCATTAAATGCATTAATTTTAAACCATAAAAATACTCATGCTAGGGATTTTGTAACTTGTACTATAAATTACATGCGTAAAAACTATTTTGGATTTTTACCGGGAATTTCCCGGGAAAATCGGTACGGTCTGGTACGGTACGGGAACGGGAAAGCAAAATTCGTTTCCCGTTCCCGAAAAGTCGGTACGGGAAAGAGTTGTGTCGGTGCGGTACGGGAAAGGCTATTTCCCGTACCGAGATTTATTATATCGAGATTTATTCTCACCGCTTTACCCTTTGGTTCTACAATAAACTGTAATAAAATAAAAATCAAACTTGACACTCTTCTGCACTCTTTAAGGGGCTGTTCATAAATTAAATTAAGTATTAAAAAATAAAATAAGAAGGTTTTCGAAAGATCCAAACATCATATTTTATACTTTTATTATTTTAATAGAGTTTTTTTTTACTGCCAAGATTTTACATCAGATAGCAGCTTTTGAATCCGTTCCTCCAAGGCTTTCAACTCTGCAGGTTTCAGATTCGGCATTTCGCAGATTTGCTTTAATTCAGAGACCCGGGTTTTAAGCTGAGCTTCCATTTCTGTCATTTCTGGGTTGAGTCCAGGAGTGGTAGGCGTTGGAGTGATGTTGCTGTCGGTTGTGGACGCCGTCACCAACTCCATTCCAGGTATGTACTAAATAAAAGAAAAGAAAAATAAGACTTTTATATTACTCATTTTTTATTTACTAAACAAAACATAATGACAGTATGCTCACAATTTAATATATATTTAACTCATTCAAAACCTTTGAAACGGTCAAAAACTAGAAAACAGACCTTTAAAAAGACATTCAAAATTAGTAAATAACACTTTCGGAAAGGTTAAGTAAAAACAAGAAACTGACATTTTCATAAATGTCAAAAACATAAAAACACCTCTTTCTAAAAGGTCAAATAAACAAGTAATGAACGCCTTTGAAAAGGTCAAAAACAAGACATTAACACTTTGAATAGGTCAGAACTAGATATCAACTTTTTTTACAGCACTTAGAACTTGAGAACTAGCAACTAACTTTTTCAAAAAGGTCAGAACTAGAAATCAACTTTTTTTAAAGCATTCAAAACTAAAAAATCACGAAATAACACTTTCAAAAAGGCTAAACAAGAAACCAACATTTTCGAAAACATTCAAACCTTAGTAACTAACACTTTGAAAAAGATCAAAACAAGAAATCAACACTTTGAAACCATTCCAAACTAGATAAATTACCGTTGACCGTTTCTAAAACGAAAACCTACTTTCAACTGTTTTATGGGAAGGTTCAAATTCGACACACTAAATACATACCTAGGTAGGCCGTTTTATGAAAAATTAAAATAATTATGATTAACTATTACTTACCAGCATTGAAGTCGAATGTAGATGATGGATGAAAACAGTAATTTAGTTACTAACTTTCGTTAACACTGAATAGTAGGTTCGAATTTACAATTAATTATTTTATTATTTTTGTAAAAGTTGAAAGTTGTTAAGAATTTTTTGTGAACTGAATTGTAGCACTGGCCACTGACGACTGACGACTGGAAGCAGTAAATTAACAGCGATGGCAAGTAACAAGTAATTATTAATAAATTAAACTAAACTGACGAAAGAACGAAGCCAAACTATGAACTAGTTAGTTAAAATTAAAGTTCGATTTGAGCTTTTAGGGATCCCTAATATATAATGTATTTTAAGCATCGGTTGTTGGTTGTATGAATCACAGGTTTCCTAGCAGTTACATGGTACAGTTTATTTTTATTTAATAAATTATTTTACATTCAATGTTATAAATAAAAAATGTAAATAAATTCATTTCTTTCTTCTTAGACTACAAACAGAAATGAAAAAAATGAATGTAAGTAAACACAGTTAACAGTTGAATGCAATATGCAATCACAATCACTAGTGACGCACTTAATTTCTCTATTTCTGTGTAAAAACTTCCGAAGTAGGGAAAAACTTTCCACTGTACAATTCCTTTTCGGTAAAACTTTACGATTTACAATAATTTACTTAGGTATTATGCTATACCTCTTTTTTGTAACTTTTAATTACAATATTACAAGCTTAAAATAATGCAAATCAGTGAATTATTAATTGTAAAATGACTATAGTCAGCTTCAACAGATTCAAATTGAAGCAACAATAAATTGAATTCCATTAGCGGGTGCAATAAAAACCCACCAGATGGAAGCACAACAAAGTTTTATTATTTTACTAGCAAAAGTATTAGATAGGGTAGATGTGCCTAATTGTGATAAGGACTTAATTGTGATAATTCATTATTTAAATTAGAAAAATTGGATGGAATCATCAGCCTGTTTTATTTTTGATACAAGCAGCCGTTGAGAAGATTGTGTGAAATTTATAGCGTGATCGGTTTGAAAACCAGTCTCTATAGTAAGAGGTTATCACAATTAGGCACACCTACCCTAACACTAATAATAGTAATAATTGTAATTTACATTTCCATTATTAAATTAATCAAATTCTCATTTTTTCACTGCATTTAGCTGGAGCCGAGGATTTCGTTCCAACTTTTTATAATTACGAAATTACGATGCTAGTAATGCCCGCGAATTGTTGTTATGGGTTTTTCCCATTCAAATTGTTCTTCGAAGGTCTTGCGATTGTGCACCCCGTCGAGGGCAAATAATTTCGCTTCCATTTCGTTGACGATCTTCATAATTTCTGCAAAGGCTCGATTGGCGTCCGCGGCTCCCACTTTCTTACACATGGCAGCTTTGAACTGGGTAAAAAGGGGGCCCCATCCATCCAAAGCATCACACAAATACAGCATTTCGCCCGTCTTTTCGGCTTCAAATCTGGCATTGATGGCAAAGGGCGGGGCTTTGAGGCGCTGCTCGGACAGAGCGCCGAACCAGCCTTTCCGTAGGTTCTCCATGACGTCTGCAGCGCCGCGGTCCGGCGTCACAGAGCATTTAATCGCTCGGATGAGAGTCTGAATCCCCGAGACGCTGTACCAGTCAGCATTGAGCAAAAGACAAAAGACGGGCTTGGCCTTGTTGAAGGTAGTAAAGTATGACATTTTTGTCGCCGTTATTCTGCAGATTTGTCAAAACAAGGTCAGCTGAAAATTAAAGAATAAAATAAATAATGCTGTATAATTAATAATTATATTCACATATTCCGTATTTGACCTTTTAGACGCACTACCGGGGATACTATTAAAAAACACGCCAGGTTGACCGGACAGTATTTGAGCCCCGGTTACTATTTGAGCCCGGGTATTTCTTGCAAAATCTTAAATGGTCTACCCTTTGGGAACGTACTTAATCTAATCGCAACTGAGAAACTATGGAAAGAATGCTTTACAAAAGTGCTTTTCAAAACGGTCAAAACTCGAAAAAACATTTTCAAAAGCATTTGAAACCAGTAACTATAGGACTTTTAAAAAGGTCGAAACAATAAGTTACGATTTTCAAAAAAGTTGTTAAAACAAGAAATTAGCACTTTCACAAAGGTCAAAACAGTAATTTACTATTTTTAAAAGATGTAAAACAAGAATTTAGCACTTTCAAAAAGTTCAAAACATAAAATTAGCACTTTCAAAAAGGTCAAAATAGGAAATTATCACTTTCAAAAAGGGATAAAATAGTAAAAAAAAACACTTTGAAAAACATGTAAAACTAGATGTACCGTTGCGAAAAGGTTAATGATTATTGAACCGGTGACTGTATTAGAGCCCCGGATACAATTTGAGCCCCGGTG
>JAQFZC010007650.1:0-10953 GCA_034695205.1 Dicyrtoma fusca | reverse complement strand
CCCCGCTTGGACTCTTCCCTGCTTCCTTTACTCTCTTTGTCACATCTGGCCTCTGCCAATTTCTGGCGGGCCGACTGCTTTGGTCAGTTCTTGTGACCTGCTCACTCCTTCCTTTACAACCTTTTGTGTTTACAGCGGCAAGTAAGGCTCCTCCAGCTCAAGGTGTTTCGGACAAAGAAGATAAGCAAAGCTCACAACAACAACCATCGAGTGATGGCGCTGTAAACGGAGGATCAACTCCACTTGATAAATTATTACCGTCCAAAATTTCACCCTCAAAACTTGCCAAATATTTGTTTTCAAAGCTTGCTGAAGGTACAATAATAATACAAACATAGTTACAGAATTAGTCTGTATATGCCTAACAATGAATTTAACTAACGATAAGTAAGAACTGGGAAACTATGGAAAGATTACTTTGAAAAAGTGGTTACTCTACAAAGTAACTTTTTCAAAAACGTTAAAACTACAAATTTACGTTTTCAAAAGTATTGACAGCTAGTAACTAGCTTTTTTAAAATAGTCAAACCAAGGAATTAACGTTTTCAGAAACTTGCAAACTGTTGAAATAACATTTTCAAAAACATGCAAACTATTGAATTAACGCTTTCAAAAACAGGCAAAACTACTAAACCAACGTTTTTAAAAACATGAAAAGCTACTGAATAACAGTTTTGTAAGGTCAAACCAAGGAATGACAATTTTTAGAAGCATGTAAAACCAGAAATCAATACTGTTAAAATCAATCAAAGCTGGTGACTAGCACTTTAAGAAAGGTCAAAGCAAGGAATGAATACTTTCAAAAAGGTCAAAACTGCTAATAACAATTTTCCAAAATATTTTTGAAACGTTGGTATTTAGTTTTACACCTTTTTCAGGATATTGATTTCTATTTTTGACATGTTCAACTGAGATATATTACCTCTTCGAAAAGGCACCAGGTGGCTAGGAACACTAGGCTTCGTTGATCTGCCCATGTATAACAGTGTAGATAGTTGTAGTTACAAACAAACACCTTCGTAATAATTTCTGTCTAATTTTGTAGCAGGCAAGAAAAGCAGTGAATTGACGCCAAAGGTGAAAGTAATAAAAGAACAAAATAACCCAAAAGATATTTGGTCTGGGTCTGGTAGTAGTTCTTTGGATGTGAATGGTCAAAAATCGGCCGCCCCTACGCCATTGCGAATTGCGGACATTCTGAAGAAAAATCGAGTTGAAGGTAAAATGACACTTTTGTGCCCCAAAATAGGTAGACGAAGGTTTATATAACAATGTTATTATATTTAATTGTTTTGTTTTTACAGATAACAGAGCAGGCATTCTAGCTGAGGGTGTTTTAGACGACGAAGGTAGTCAAAAGGCGCAACCATCGAGTGATGGCGCTATAAAAGAAGGAATAAGTCCACTTTTCAAATTTCCTTCTAAAATTTCACCGTCAAAACTTGCAAAGTATTTGTATTCAAAACGTGCTGAAGGTACAATGATAGATACATTGAGAATAAGTCTTATTGCTCGTAACCATCGCGACCAAGGAAAGATTACTTTAAGAAAGTGTTTATTCTACAAATTAACTTTTTCAAAAACGTTAAAACTAGAAATTCAAGTTTTTAAAAGTATCCAATAATACTATCTAGCCCTTTCAATAGGCCAAAACGAGGAATTACCGTTTTCAAAAACGTGCAAAACTAATGAACTAACGTTTTCAAAAACGTGTTAAACTTACTGAATTAACGTTTTCGAAATGGTGCAAAACTACTGAATTAAATGTTTTACAAAAATGCAAAACTACTGAATAACCGTTTTTAAACACATGGAAAACAAGAAATATTCAGTACTAATAAAATCAAGCAAAACTAATTACTAACACTTTAAAAAAGGACAAACCTAGGAATGCACAATTTGAAAAAGGAAAACTGCTAATCACTATTTTCAAACACATGTTATAATAAGATATATATTACCGCTTCGTAAAGGTCAAACCTTTTTTATGTAGGAGCTTAAACTTTCTTGGTCTTCCGTTGTATGTAGTTACAAAAAACGATAAGTAATTTTCGTCTAATTTTTGGCGCAGACAAGAAAACCAAAGCACTGGCGCTAAAGGCGAAGGTAATAAAACAAGAAAATAATCCCCAGGAGAGTTGGTCTGATAGTGCTGGCAGTGGCTCTGTGGGTCTAGGTGGTCAAATATCAGCTGAACCTAAGGGATGGCAAATTGCAGACGATCTCAGTAAAAAACGAACTGAAGGTAAATCAACTCCGTCACAGTTGGCCCAGTTCCTCTCGTCCAATCGCAATCGTGTAGAAGGTAAACATTGTTCAAGCACTTTCCTTAACCTATTTGCCACTAGCAAACCACGAAGTTTTTTACTGCGTATATGTATCTACCGCACGCTGAACACTGAAGAGTTAAAGGTAGAAATTAACATTTTCCAAAAGGGTCTAAACTAGAAATTAACACTTTCGAAAAGGTTCTATACTAAAAATTAACCTTTTCCAAAAGGTTCTAAACTAGAAATTGAGATTTTCAAAAAGGTTCTAAACTAGTAATTACTATTTTCCAAAAGGTTCTATACTAGAAATTGACATTTTCAAAAAGGTCAAGACCAGAAATTAACACTTTTAAAAAGGTCAAAACTAAAAATTAACCTTTTCCAAAAGGTTCGAAACTAGAAATTAACACTTTCGAAGAGGTCAAAATAAGAAATTAGCCTTTTCCAAAAGGTTCAAAACTAGAAATTAACACTTTCGAAAAGGTCAAAATAAGAAATTATCCTTTTCCAAAAGGTTCTAAACCAGAATTAACACTTTCAAAAAGGTCAAAACTAGAAATAACCACTTTCAAAAATGTCGAAACTAGAACTCAACAATTTCCAAAAGTTGTTAAACCAGTAAATTGATGGTTCGAGAAGGTTAAGAGGAATGATGTAGATAATTCACATTTTAAACTTTTTCTGATTTTCACTGTTTAACCCGCCACGTTGTGCCTGATAGTGTAATTTTATTGGATTATTAATTTGTTTAAGGCAAGGGAAGCAGCTCAATTGTGCTAAATAGGCCTTCAAATCAACAAAATAACCCGCAGATGATTACCGATAGCAGTTCTTTGGGTCCTTACGTCAAACTTACTTCATCTGAGATTGCAGAAATTCTCAGCAACAAACCTACTATAAGTAATAATTCAAATATAATAATTTTGCAAACCTATTTTATACTTTAAATTTAATTTAAGTTGTGATTGCCTTGACGATTTAAGGTAAAGATGGAAGCGCTTTCTCAATAAACAGTGGTCTGGATAGTGCTGGTAGTGTTCCTTCGGCTTCATGGGGTCAAACTCCACCCAGACCCAACCTTACATCACCACAATTGGCAGCCATTCTGAATAAATTGCGAATCGAGGGTAAACCGGTTACAATTTACTCTTTTTAACGGTAATTAAACGTTAAACACAAATTAATGTTGCCTTAATGATTAAATTTTGAAGGTCAAAGGGACAGCCCAATGAATCAAAGGGAGGAAGCGCCTAGCTCATCGAACACTGATAGCAATCAAAATAGCCTATCTAGTCTGATTCGAAACCCTTCCCAGTTATCACTTTTTGGAAATTTTGAGCCGAAAAGCAGTTTATCCGAACTACCTGCTGTAAGCTCAAAATTCGAGGATCTTACACCATCGCAACTTGCTGAAATACTTGGTGCTAAGCGAGTGGATGGTAATTACGTGCTTATAAACATTGATTTAACCTATTTGAAACTGGCAAACCATGAGTAAAGTTATTAACAAGTTTTTACCATTTTAGCAAAAAATCACCATTCTCCAAAAGGTGAAAAAGTAGAAATTAACACTTTCCAAAAGGTTAAAATTAAAACCAACACTTTTCAAATAGGTGTAAAACTAAAAACTACAAATCAAGACTTTTAAAAAGAAGTAAAACTAGAAATTAACACGTTATAAAAGGTGTTTAAGTAGAAATTAACACTTTCAAAAGGGTTCAAACCTAGAAATCAACACTTTACAAAAGGCGTAGAACTAGAAATTGGCCCTTTCAAAAATGTCAAAACTAGAAAATGACACTTTCAAAAATGTCAAAACTAGTAACACCAGCACACTTTCAGACGGTGTAAAACTAGAAATTAGCACTTTAAAAAACGGTTCTAAACTAGAAATTAACACTTTCAAAAAGGTCAAAATAAGAAATCAACATTTTCCAAAAGGTTCTAAACTAGGAATTAACACTTTTAAAAAGGTCAAAACTAGTAACTTACACTCTCAAAAAGGTCAAAAGTAGTAATGTACAGTTTCAAAAAAGCCAAAACTAGTAACTAACGTTTTCAGAAAGGTCAAAAACTAGTAACACTAACACACTTTCAAAAGGTGTAAGACTAAAAATTAGCACTTTAAAAAACGCCAACTAGAAATCAACACTTTTAAAAGGTGTAAAACTAGATCTATTGCTGTTTCGAAAAGGTTGAATTGTTGGTACTTAATTGTACTCTGCTCTACACGTTTGTATGCATTATTTAGCGTTTTTTTCAAATGTATTCTTCCAGGCAGTGGAATCGCTGTCGGAGGTAAATCGAAGGCAAGGGAGGTTGAATCGAATAGAATGCAATTTAATACTGAAAATAGCGATAGACAATTTCAAGCCGCTGTTAAGGCTCGCGCATCATCGGAAATAGCTGTTGGGCTTAACGGACACTTGGCGGCAAGCAGAGGTACAAATATATACATAATTTATTTATTGAAGAAATTACTTTTCATTTAATAAAACGTGGGATGCATTTGCGATGTTTGTAAACCATTGTTTTTTGAAGGTCGTGCCGAAAGTGCTGTGGGCCACTCGTACAAAGCTGAGGCAGACCAAATATTTTTAAAATCTGTAAGAGAGATTTTTGCACTATCTTCTTCAAGCAGAGCGTTGGGTGAGCTGCAGTCTGGCAAAGAAGGTCTCAGAAAGCAGCCGCCGCTGTTAGCTACGACTACTGCGCCTGCGCAATCAGTAGCTGCTGGTTCCGTGCCTGCGCAGCCAGCTTCTTTATTGCAAGTTGGTTCGCTTTTAAATTTGTAAACAGCCTGGCTGGGCATCATCTTGTTTTATTTAGTGGGCTGGAACTGCGGAAGTAACATTGAGAAGGCATAACTTATTAATTATATCGCGGGGGAAGAAGCATTGTGTCGCAAGTCCAACGTGCCGTTAATGTCATATTCACCCAAGTTCCTACAAAACAAAATAAGAAAATTGGCATTTGCACTTTTTCAAAAATAACAAAACTGCTAGGTCTGCTTTTCAAAAAGACTAAGTATAATTTGTATTTTTACACTTTTCCAAAAAGAACAAAAGTAGTATTTACACGTTGTCGAAAACAGCAAAACTGTAAATAATTTGTGCATGTGGAAAAATTAAAACTAGTATTTACACTTTTACAGAACGAAGCATAGTAGTAGTATTTACACGTTTTCGAAAACAGCAAAACTTCGATTTATTCTTTTCAAAAAGAGTATAACTGACGTTTACGCGTTTCCAAAACGAACAAAAGTATATAGTATTTACACGTTTTCAAAAATAGCAAAACTGCTGTTTGTGCTATTGAAAATGATTAAAACTAGTATTTACATTTCTAATTTCTACCAAAGGAACAAAAGTATATAGTGTTGACACTTTTCCGAAAATAGCAAAACTGCTACTTGTTCTTTCCAAAAAGAGTGTTACTGACGTTTTCGCTTTTCTAAAAAGAACAAAAGCAGTATTTACACGTTTTCGAAAATAGCAAAACTGTAATCTGTGCTTTTCAAAAAGTGTAAAACTAGTATTTACTAAGTATTTACTAAGTATTTACATACTTTTTACCAAAGAGAACAAATGTAGTATTTATACTTTTTCAAAAAGGGAATAAGCAGGATATAATGGAACATGGGGCAAATCGCTCCAACGGGGCAAAACGACTACTTATGCAAAAGGCCCTACTACGGGGCAAAGAGACCCCTATTGGCGCGAATAACCCAGCAGGGCCGTTTTGCTCCGCTGGGGTATTTGCCCCCTTGTGGGGCGTTTTGCCCCCTGTTCCATTATACGTTGTACGAATACATTGTGCATTGCGTTTATTGGTGAAACTTGCGTCAAAATGCCGTGAAGTGGACAATGAGCTTGTAAGTAACACAATGCTTCCTCACCAACGATAGGTAAATGGATGTGTTCGTCACATACATAATAAGTTAAATACGTAATTAAATGTTAATAAAAAACTTGTGCAAATTCTTCATTAAAAGTTGCATTTTAAATCGCACTTATTTCCAGAACATTAGTTAAGTAGTCTGAAAAATTTTATGTAGAAAAGCTGGGCTAACCGCAACTAGCAAGCAGCAGTCAATAAACTGACTCATTGACGCCAGGCACGAGGAAATAAGTCACATTTTATTACTAATCGTAAGAACTATTGCAGTGATTTCAAATCGTACTTAAGTCTACAGTTCATTGGTATCTGCACCGGATATTTGTATAAAAGTATGTAGGAAACAGGTTAACCGCCCTAGTTTCCTTTATTTTAGTTCCAATTTTAGAATTTCCAATAATATTTTAAAACTAGTCGATTAGAATGCATCGTACCCTACACTTACACTACAAGACGAAGCCATGGCAAAGTCAAAAATAAAATTGCCTTTGGTGCTTGCAACTAGCATTTATTTTGCAATATTAAGTTCCATTTTTCAACCAGCAAATTGCCAAAGGGTAACAACACCTTCAATAATTACAAGAACTGCCGTGACCTTGAGACAGCCGATTACTTCAAGTACCACCAACCTACGTTTATCAACTACTACCCATCGTAGCATTGTTGTGCACCCTAGTAAGCTGTTAAGTAAATTTTGAAGAAGCAGCTATAACTGATAATAATAAGAGATATTTTTAAAATAATTGTAGCATTTTTGTGTAATTTTATTTACATTTTTTATAGGAAAGCCAGATCCTCCACAGTTCCATGAGAAGTTGGGCCGAATAAATGAGAGTGACTTTAAAAGCCTTACGTGCATCTCTAAAAATGGACTTCCACCACCAACATTTCAGTGGTTTATTGGTAAGGAAAATAATTTTATTCAAATTAAAATCCTTTAACCTATTCGAAACTGGGAAACTATGCTAATAATACTAATAATGCTTTGTAAAAAGTGTGTATTCTACAAATTAACTTTTTCAAAACGGCTAATACATACATAGCAGTAATTATGAAGTCAAAACTAGAGAATGACGTTTTCAAAAAGGTCAAATCTAGAAACTAACAATTTCAAATACTTTCAAAACTATTATTTAACACAAAAAAGGTCAAAACAAGAAATTAAGAATTTCAAATACTTTCAAAACTAGTAGTTGACACTTTCAAAAAAGGCAAATCTAGAAATTAACATTTTCAAACACAATCAAAACTAGTACTTAACATTTTCAAAAAAGTCAAATCTAGAAATAAATATTTTCAAACACATTCAAAACTAGTACTTAACATTTTCAAAAAAGGCAAATCTAGAAATTAACATTTTCAAACACAATCAAAATTAGTACTTAACATTTTCAAAAAAGGCAAATCTAGAAATTAACATTTTCAAACACAATCAAAACTAGTACTTAACATTTTCAAAAAAGGCAAATCCAGAAATTAACATTTTCAAACACAATCAAAAAATCAAAACTACCTAGTACTTAACACTGTGAAAGAAGGCAAGTCTAGAAAATAACAATTTCAAACACATCAAAAATTAGTAACTAACACTTTCGAAAATGTTAAAACGACAAATTAACATTTTTAAAAAGGTCAAATCTACAAATGGGCATTTTCAAACACAGTCAAAAAATCACAACAAGTAGTTAACACCCCCGTTAAAAAGACCACAACTACAAATCAATATTTTCACAAAAGTTAAAACCAGAAATTACTATTTTAAAAAACATTTAAAACTACTATTTAACAATTTAAAAAAAGACTAATCTGGAAATTGTTATCTTCAAACACCTTCAAAACTAGAAATTAACGTTTTCAAAATGGTAAAAACTTGAAGTAACCATTTTCAAAAACATTTAAAAATTAGGTATATTACCTTTTGGAAAAGGTTAGCTTTTTTAATTACTATTTGCATTTGTATTAGAACTAATTTTGACTCATTTTAATTAGACGACTTAGCATTGAATTCTTCGTATCTCGGTCCAACCACTCAAACAATTGACGCTAATGGAACTACCTTATCGTACTACCAGCATCTTGTTAATTATCAATTCACTTGGAAGGACGATGGGAAATCCGTGAGATGCCGTGTCTTTAACGCACTAAATTCAAAGAGCCCTGATGTAGTTTCTGCTCCTATTTCAGTCAATTGTAATTATTCTATAAAAACCTTTGAAGACTTTATAAGCAAATTTTTAAACTTAATTATAGTTTTGTATTTAATTCTTGCTCACTTGTGCTTTCACACTTTCAGATCCCCCAAAAGCTCAAGAAAGCACGTTGTATTTGCACTTGCAACAATTTGGAGCAGAAGGTGTGATTTCGATAATAGTTTTTACGACCGAAGCTCCCACTTGTAGTTGGACTATGAAAGCGCAAAAATCAAACGCTACTTTTAAACCAACTAAGCAGAAAATGGAGGCCCGTTCAGGAAACAGAATTGAACAAAATAATAAAGTAGGTTGCAATTACAGTTTTTAATTAATTACTGAATTCTTTAACCTTTTCGAAACGGTACTATTTCTAGTTTTACATCTTTTTGAGAGTGTTAAGTTCTTATTTTGACATTTTTGAAAGTGTTAATTTCTTATTTTGACATTTTTGAAAGTGTTAATTTCTTATTTTGACATTTTTGAAAGTGTTAATTTCTTGTTTTGCATATTTTTGAAAATGTTCATTTCTTATTTGGACACTTTTGAAAAGGTTACTTTCTTGTTTTGCATCTTTTTGAAAATGTTAATTTCTAACTTTGACCTATTTGAAAGTCTTAGTTTATGGTTTTGACTGCTTTTGAAAATGTTATTTCTGGTTTTGACTGCTTTTTAAAATGTTATTTATAGTTTTGATGGTTTTGAAAAAGTCATTTTCTAGAAAAAAGTACTTTACTAAGGCATTGTTTCCATGGTTTCCCAGTTGGGAATAGATTAAACACGTGTCGTTAAATTGTTTCCTTTTTTCTTTAACTGGGACAGGAACTGAAGAAGACGGTGTATTTCTGTGACCTTTACATAGAATCTGTTACAGACGAAGATTTACAGGCCACGTATAGATTAACCGCCAAAAATGAATTTGGCACTTCCGAATTTGACGTTGCCCTTCCTTCAAACTTGAATTCGTCAAAGATTGACACCAAAAGAGAAAACAGAACGAACACGGAGCTAAAGCCTGCCCTAAATTTTAAGCGTGACGAGCATGTGACTTTAATTTTAAACACCGCGCTTGCGTCGAAAATTTCCCAGTTTTTCCCGCCACTATCTAAAGCCTGGCGGTATTTAAAAGGGGCGTACCCCAACGGCTTAAAGAACGCTGCTTCCCACCTTTATGTTACCTTCGACGATCCTGGTCACATTCAAGGTCACGGCAAGGGCAAAGGTCAAGGTCACAGTTGCAAACTCACTCACTTTAAACCCACTTATAGCAACCATAGCAACCACACGATTTTCAACGCCATTAAGTGCCACCCACAGTTAGTAAACGCCACTGAAATTGAAGGACTTCTTTTGAACTCCATGGCAACCATTGTTACTGCCAGCTTTAAAATGAATTCGGAAAAAGATGACCTTGCTCTGCAATCTGCTTCACTACTGACGAGAGCCATCTTTTTCGATCTTTGCATCAAACTTGGACGGTTCAGGGAAGCCCGTAGTTTGCTGAGATTCGAACTGAACAAAGAACCGAAAGAAAAACCGGGTTTAAAAAAGTCGATAGTTCAAAATATGAACGTTTTTAAGGAAGTTAGTGTTCCTTTGTATACACACTTTGAAGGCGTGGCACTATGGGACAGATTTATTGTACATGCAAATGCTTATAATCATATCCAAAACAATGCATTGAAGAATAATTCAACAAAAAATGAGAGCAAACCAGTAAAAAAAATCACCATTAAGAATGGAATTGGAACCATGGTGCATTTATTGAGTGGGGCAGCCGACCGGAATTTGAGAGAGTTTGCCATAAAAATCAAAGGAATCGGCTGGAATGAAGATTTTCAAAAAGAATTTAATTTTGCGAGAAAAACTCTGCCACTTAATTACACTTGTAAGACCAACTTTTAAAGACTTTACTGACTTTAATTATTTTTTCATTTTTATTAATTAGAATTATTTTAATTAATTGTGTACAGGTATTTCTTGTGATAAACTTCCAATCATTAAAGTACCTCCATTCATCAAAAAAGGTGAGCATTTATTTAAATTTTATTTGTTCTTAAAGTTCATTAAGCTTTCGTCAATTGATTACAAGAATTGCATTCCGTTGCATTGTTTTGAAGTTGAAGTTTTTGTCTTTTTCTAATTATAGGATCTGGCGGACAAAACTTGATAGTAATTGTTGTGGCTGCCATTGCTGCGTTGATTCTGTTTATCGCAATCATTATAATTGTTATTGTAATCAAAAGGAGAAGTAATAAAAATAAAGACCATGGCTCCACTAATCAGTATGGTCTGCAGGAGTCAAGGAATTTGACCGTAGGCGAAATCAACGAATTTTTTGATGGGAATCAAAAAATCTCGGAAAAAGATAAAGATCCCAAGGCCGTCATTCAGCGAATGCCTTTTAACAACAACTTTGAAATTCCAAAAAAACGGATACACATTGGTAAACAAGTAATTCATTTTTTTTTAAATCTGTGCTACTTTTTAACCTATTCGCAACTGTGGAACCATGGAAACAATGCTTTACAAAAGTGTTTAATTCTATAAATTAACTTTTTCAAAACGGTCAAAACTAGTAAATAACACTTTTTCAA
>JAQFZC010007649.1:0-10953 GCA_034695205.1 Dicyrtoma fusca | reverse complement strand
AAATGGAGCCAATAGCAATAAATAATGGAGCCTGAGTAACTGAGGCTTAGCTTCTTTAATTTCTATCTTTTCCTATACATAATTATTACTTTACTACGAAAAAAATGAAAAATAGAGCTATACACAAGAGCTACCTTTATGTACATGATTTATGCGAAATAGAAATAAGAACACGTTGTATAAGTTTCTTATTTTATTTTTCAACGTGGAAAAAGTGTGTATGGGTGTATTATGAATACTCGTACAATCAATAAGTAATCATAAGTGTTCTTTAGTCTAATACAGTTTCAAACCAAATGTTGGCTTCATATTTTTCCAAGATTTACACTTAATTTATTTCATAATATTGTTTCAACTAATAAGCAATTAATAGTAACGTAATTGTAAGCATACTATTAGTGACATGCAAAGTATTAAAAGTAGCTCAAATAGAGGCAACAACTAGAGCGCACGAAATGACGGCCATAATTCTACCGATAACATTATGTTATTTCACACAAACCAAAGAACTTAGCCACACCACCATAAAAACAAAAATGTAGCCCTCAAGCATTCAAGAATAATTATAGAACAACTATTCTACATACATAAATGTTATTTAAATTAACTAGCTTCGAATTATTTCTTTAGTCTAGCTTTCTTTTCCAAGAAAATGAATCACGTACAGACAGATCAGAGCAGACCGAGCAACTTGAGAAACAGTAAATGGTATCTTCAATTCTATTTAATTATACATTAAATCATCCTTAGATACCTACCCTAATTCGATTTTGAATGGACTATCCTATCTATTCTTAAAATTATTAGTGCATGCAATTATTTCTTGTAGCTTAAAATTACTCTCCATTAACTGTTCTATAACTCAAACATTATAGCGATGGTCCGAGGAAGCTTCCTCTGATGAGAGTTGTCTACCAGCTTCGGTCTTACTTGTGCACACAGTACGTTCAGTTTTATTATTCTTGTCAGTAGTCCTTGGTACACTAGTTGGGCGAGAATTGATTCAGGGCAGTTTTTACTCTAGAAAAACAAAAAATTCAGATACTTGTATGACAAAAAGAAGTAAAGAACACAAGTAAGCCATTTAAACTTAAAAAACACTACACCGGGCATTTTATTTTGAAAAAAATGTACAACTTCTTAGTGTCTGTTCATACCTGTCAAATAAAGCAGAATCTGCTGACGTGATGAGTTGGTGCAGCAATTTTTGAACTCCCTGAAAGCATTAAAAAAAAGCTTACTGAATTACGAATAATCGGAAGTACAGACTAGTATATAATTCTCACAAATTCACAACAGATTCAGTTAATTTCAGAACACGAACGACAAATGTCATATTTTTTTTCATACATCAACTAAAACCGAAAATAAAATTACCATTTCTTTAAGCTTTGCTTGCCTATCCGCAGAGCCTTCTTCATTTTTCCACGCGAGATGGGACACACACATGACAGCAGCTGTAACCAATTTATGATTACTATGAGCCAAGTAACTAGTAATTTTCTTAAGAACGTCTTCATTCGTCATGATAAACTCTTTGGCGGTGACTCCATCAGAAATATTTGACAGCATACAGAGTGCCTGTTCCTTCACATCTGGTTCATGATCCCCTTCTAGTATTAAAATTGTAGCCTGCAAAACAGTAATAGGAGAAAACGTGCTTTACTACTACATACTATTGTGTAAGGAATGACGATGATTCTTTCTTATAATTTTCTAGCAGTACCTGCATAATCTGCTTCCCATACAATCCCATTATATGATCGATATGAGGGGAACTAATAAGGTTGCGTAGGAGGCCCAACGTTTTCATCACAACCGAGGGCTTCTTGTCGGATAATAACCGGAAGATCTGGTCAGTGCCGAGGGTACTAAGAATTTGGGATTTTACTCTTTGGTCCGCTTGGAATGCAACATTCTGAAGTACATTAAAAATTTATAAAATTTAACAACCGAATTTTTATTGCCTGTTGTACTTTGGGAACTCAAAGATGTAGTTTCGATCTACTGCATTTATAATCGGTTACAATAAACTAACAAAATCGTTAAAAAATTCAATTGACAATAATAAAAAGTTAATTTTCTCACCATCAAAGCCCAGATTCCATTGAGCCTCAAACCTTCATCATCATGTCTGGTCAGTGCACACAGGATTTCCACAGCACCCGCTTCCAAAATCGGTTCTTTCGAAGGAGAAAATTCTAGCAATAGATTACACAAAGTACTTGAGGCAGCATTTAGAATATCTTGATTGGGATGCTGTAAAAGTTTCATCAAAGGTTTGTACACGGAGTGATCCTTAAAAGTCGTTCGAAGTTGATGAACGGACCGTGACATTGAATGAAGACATCTCACAGCTGCTAAAGCCACCGACTCATTTGAGTCATCTAAGCCCGTCACGACTCTCTCCATTAAATTCTCAGTTTCAATAATTCTTTTCCGAATGTGCTCGTCATTGGCAGCGAGGCTTGCAAATGCAAGAAATGCAGCTTGTATCATATCAATATTTGTGCCTGTGAGAGGTTTGTAGAGGAGTGGTTGACACTTTAAATAATCCGCCAATGTTGGTATTAAATGATTTGAAATAGCTGCAATTGACTGTAACTCTTGATCTACTTCAATTAAATAAGCAAGAGTTTCCGCAGCCACAATCCTCGTCTCCCTATCATGCTCTTTCCCGCACATTCGGACGAGACAAGGTAGAGTCTTCATCTGGATTTTGGGATCGTTTGCGGTGAGTGCATTACCACGATGTAAGTAAGTGAGGCAACGAGCCACAGTCAGTTGCATTTTATAAGGTTTGTCCCGGGCAATGAGAGCTATAAGCATTTCAGGAACACTTTTGTCGCCATGCATTGTATTTGCAATGGTCCCCGAAACCTTCTCATTCTTGTAGGCGAGGGCAGTTAGACAGGTGATAGCGGGCATTTGAACTTTTGGGTTTGGAGACGCTAGTAAGGCAGCGATGGGGCTAACTACATTAAGATCCGCAAGAATCGATTGATGCTCAGCTGTGGAACAGGCATGACTGAGTATTGTAGCGACCGAGATTTGATTGGCCACGGATTGTGACATAAGGGTTAGTAGGCGAGGGATTAGGGCATGATCCACGTAGAGAACTTCTTTGGGCGCAAATGTATGACTGAAGATTGTTGTCAAGCAATTCAACGCGTATTCCACGAGTTTCTCATCATCGCTTGAAAGGACTAAAGAAACATTAAAATTTTAAAACATTCATAATAAACATATTTGATTTTTCTAACTACAATCCTAACACAGTATATGCCGAAGCAAAGGGTGGTAAAAATACTCCAGGCCCACACCAAAATATACAGGATACTCATTTTACAACAAATCTATGTATTTTCGTTTGCCATTTCAATAATGGAGTTTCATTAGATTTAAAATACAAATTTTGAAATATAAAGCATTTAACGTTGACTAACTTGATATGAGAGAATCTTCTTTACCTTCAACAAGGCTTGGAACCGAGTTGGCATTCACAACCTCTCGAACGTTGTCTGTAGTTCCCTTAACCAACGACCCCAGAATAATACACGCTTCCTGACGTATTTCACCCGAAACATTTCCGTCACTGAGGAGTTCAAGGATTCGAGGGAGTATTCCTTGACGAAGTGCATGATTCTTTTGCCGATTACTTCCAATCACGAGATTTTTCACTTTCCTATAGTTTTTTATTAGTTATATTAGAGTATAATCGTTTATCACGGTGTTATAAAAGTACAAGTTACACTTTCAAGCTCTTCTATTTTATAAATTACTACCAAATCTCGAAGCAGGTAGACATTTATACAAAATGAAACCATTTTAGCATTTTGATGAAAATGTAAACACCAATAGTTGTAGTCTTAATTATAATTAGGATTAATAATTACCTACGAAATAATAAAAATGCTCTACGTAGGTGGGTATATTTCTACACTTATTTATTACCTACTTATTAGACACTCTAATGAAAAATAACTACGACTATTATCACTTACTTGACAGCTTCAAGACATTTCTCAGCATCTTCAGAATACAAATCCGTAAAATGAGATGGAGGCTCTTCAATATCCTGCACAAATAAATTAAAATTGCGAATAGACTGCCAGAAATACAACACTACAGATAAAAGAGTATCTACAATGCACTTCTACTATTTATTTGTAATAACTTGTTAACTACAGCTTACGAGATATTAATGCAAAACAAAAAGGAAAATTCCGTTCAAATTCAAAAATAACGTACCATAGCAGTACTTGCGATTTCCGGAGCACATGGCTGTAAAACTTCGACACTCATTTTAACGAATTATATTTACGAGATCGCTAAGCCGGTAAATAAAAAGAAAAATTAATACTCCCTCTAATTTCCCTTCCCTTTAAAATAATAGCAGTTCAGTTCTTTATTATCTCACCAATCCGCAATTCCTTTCACCCTTTTCGCTTATTATTTCCTTGTTAGCTAGCGACCAGCTTTAAATTATACTTTCTGAACTTCTTCCTTCTAGTTCTGACTTCAATACTTCAATCTGGAAACGAAAACAACAAAATAATCGATTAAACCGGAGAATTTTCCTTTCAAACCCATTTCTCCACTAATTCTACTATTAACTATGTACCAGTTACAACGAGTAACGAGTTCAGCTTAACGTGGGGCAGGTACTTGTGACTTGCAAAAACAAATTACAAAAACCAAATCAAGTCAATTATAAATAGTAACAGAACAAAAAGTCCTGACGTAAACCTTCAAAATCTTCAACCGAACCGACCATCAACGTCAAGTGCATGAATACTATTCAGCACACAATTTACTCACAATCAACAATAACAATGCAATTTACTCACAAGTTCCAAAAATAAAAAAAACACCTGCTTGTAGGCAGTTGCTTGTTGTCAGTCATCAGTAGGATTCCAATATAATTATAATAATTAAGTGTAGATAAACTGGTGAAGCTAGCTAATTACACGTTGACGTTCGACAGCCAATAGTCACAGGTCACAGACAGATGAAAGCTTAAATGTTAAAAGTCATTTAATTTACCAAGTGTTGAATGCCAAATGGTCAATGGTTGATGGTGATGGTGATGATGAACCGTCAGACCGAACGTACAGGTAAAAATGATGAAGTTTTAAATAATCTTAGTTAAATTGTTAAATATTTAATTCCTGTCGAGTAAACGTCAAAAATACGTGACAGTGACAAAGGTGACGGTCCGGTGACAGGGATAGCGGCAATAAAAATATAAAAATTCTTGTCCAGTCAGTCCAGGCAGGCCAGGCACGATTACGATTCGTTTCGGAAGGGAAGATTGACGAACTCGAAAAAAAAATCTCGAAGAATGTTGAGAAAGATTGACTGAGAATGCATTTCTGAAATCCCGGGGCAGCCACCGCGTGCAGTCGACGGCCTCCACGCACCTTCCTTCAAACCTTCTCCACCACAATTCAATTTATTATTTTTATTTATTCTTAAATGCCTCTTACTGCGTGCAAATAGTGTTATTTGCACTTGCCCAAGTACTTGCAATCAAGTCTTTATTTTATTTCCAAGTATTTTTGCAATAAGCAAAATAACAGAAGAAGCCGTTGCCGTTGCTGTTGGCTGTTTGCTGTTTCGGGGAATAAAGGAATGCTAATCAACATCACAAGTAATTTGTTTTTCCAATTTCCACTTTTCAGTTTTAAATATAATTAATAGACAGCACACCTGCAGGGCTCTTCGGTCTGTACTGTCATCTGTAAGTAAGTAATTATCTTTATTTTATTATTTTTTCATTTACTAGTTACTGATACTGATAACTGATGCTATCACGATTTTAATCTACGATTTTACAAATTATTTATAACTAGGTACATACCTACCTAATTAGAATATCTTGCCCGGCCCTTTCGCTGCGTGAATCTGGATCGGGACATTTGACATTCAACATTTTCGGCTAATTTACTTTGGCATTCGGTCATCGGTTCCCAGTTCCCGGTGTTGTTTCGTTAATTTTCATACAGCGATCCACACAAAGATACTGTGAGTGTATATTTTTAATTTTGTTCATAAATTAACATTTCCATGCTCTGTCTTCCAGGAATTTCTATATAGGGGATTCTTTGAATTTTAATTGTTAGTCATTAGTGTAGTGTTGACTGCTTGTCATTTGTGTGGAGTCGTTAGTGTTTAACCTTGTTTTATAGCAATCATTTAATCTTGTTATTTATCCTGTTGAGTTGTCCATTATCTGTTCCGAAATAGCTTACTGAGAAGTGAGAAGTGACAAGTCACTCTTGAGAAGGATAATAGAAACCGAAAATGTTATTATAAATTAGTTGTTAGTATGAATTTGTGATAATAATTCAGATTCAGTTTAAGTAAATTTGTTCCTTGGAAGTGGAACTTTGGTAGTCGAAAGTCAAAAGTTGAAAGTTGAGTTATATCGTTGTACGATGGATGAAATTACGATACGATGACGAGCAAAGCCAGCAAAAAGTAGGAACTTATCACATTCAGAACTAAATATTGAAATGCTGAAACTAAAGTGACTTTGTTAAAGTTTGTTAATAATAACTTGGTTTATCTTTATTCCAGACCAAACATTTCACGATGGGTAAAATGAAAGGAGATATTTACAAGTACTACATGCTAAAGTACGATACCAATGACCCAGCAAATAGTAATCCTCGCCTCCCCAAATGGCAGTGCAGATTTTGTAGCAAGCAATATGTTCAGAATGCTACTAAAATGCGACATCATGTTCTGAATATGTGTGGAGAAATCCCAGCTCCACTCAAACTAGCCTTACTCGACATCCCTAATGTAAATGTCTATGAAGATTCCAATGATGAAACGAAGGCTTTCCTGCATTCGTTGGGCATGGTCCAGTCCTCCACAGATACGGTGGCCATGACCGTATCAAGTCCGACTACATCCTCTGTGACAGTATCCTCTTCACCGAATAATTCATCGAAACTATCCCCATTATCACCCAAAAAAATCATTTCAAAGCCTCCTCCCAAGAAAAGACGGACACTCTCCCTCACACCTCCTGCATCAAGTCACACTTCCTCACATTCCGCCAATTCGCATCAACATCCGAACAAATTCTCAAACTTGAATCTTACTGGATCAGCTCCTAATGCTCTCACATCATTTTCATCTGTAAATAGTGATCAAGTAAGTCATTAAAATTGTCTATTTTGCATTGCAAAATGGTATTGTTTAATTATTCTTGGTGCTTGACCCATCAAAATTTGAAAATCGTACTCAATTTGTTTTAGGTCCGAATATATTATTTGTTTTGCAGGAAAGCTTATGGGTAATTTTGGCCCGCGCTTTATACTCCTCTGGAACTTCCATGTCCATCGTAGAGAACCCTTACTGGGCGGAAGTGTTTGAGAGAATATCCCCAGGCCTCAGTCTCCCCTCGAAACAGTTGCTTTCCAGAGATCTTTTGGACAAAGAGGTTCTGAAAATCCAATCGGAAGTGGAGAAGCAAGTTGCAGATGCAAAGTACGTGAGTTTACAGTGTGAGGCGTGGATGAACTGGAGAGGTGAAAGCATGATAACCTTCGTCGTGACCACTCCTACCCCTTTCTCGTACAAAACATTCCCCACCGGAGGGACTCATCACAGTGACACAATCATTGCTGACTGTGCCTCCAGCACTATTCGTGATGTTGAAGCCATCCCCTCAAATAATGCGTTATCTCTTAATTCTTCCAATCCCTCGAAAGTTCTCGCAGTTGTCAGCACGACTAAGTCCTACATGAAGTCAGCCTGGACAAAAATTCACGCAATGTATCCCGATCTCCTCACCTTCGGTTGCATCATAGAAGGTCTAGAACTATTTCTGGAAAGTATCCTGGAACATACACAAATCTCCGAGGTGCTTTCAATAATTAGAAGTGCCACTGGAAAAATTCGTAGGTCGCCCGTCATTAAATCCAAATTTGACCAGATACAAAGTCAACTAAGTCCTTCAGGGAAAGTTCGGAAGCTCCGCATGTTACGTCGAAATATGTCAAAATTCTCGTACCTTTCATTCCTCGTATCTCTTCAGAGTATTTTAAATTCCCAAACCACCTTGAAATGGCTCGCAGTTGACGAGGAGTCTCTCGAAGTTATTGGCGAAGATCTGAGTTTGTTTATGAGTGATGAGTTTTGGCTTAAAGTCCAAATTTTGTGTAAAATTTTGTTTCCTACAGTTAAATGGTTGAATTACATGAGGGATCCCAAGGCGAAGTCTGAGATCTCTAGTGTTCCCAAAGCATTTGCAGAGATCCAACAAGCTCTAGAAGACAATTTGGCAAATTCCATCTGGCAAGAGTCTGTGTATCCTGCTCTCATGGAGTCGTTGGACAAACGAAAAGAAGATTGCCTTCACAGTGTTCATCTAGCAGCCCATCTGCTCGACCCCCGAGAGCAAGGCTCGTGTTTGGATCAAGATCAAGTTCTTCAAGCAACTGAATTTATCGACAATTTTTCTGAAACGTACGATTTCAATTCGAGTGCAGTCATTGCAGAATTATCACAATTTCGAATGCGAACGGAATTCTATTCTAAGCCATTCTTGTGGAAAGTGACTAAGAAGGTTCAAGGGTCTATTTGGTGGACCACCATGGCACCTAAAACACATTTAGCACAGTTGGCTGCTGCCATCCTTAATATTCCGCCGTCCTCTTTCGCAATGGATTCTGTCATTACGGAGAGCTCGTTCACTGCATCTTCCGAGTCACATAAAAACAGGACACATGAACCAGCTACTAGTTCCGGGGAATGCAAATTGATTTATGTGGCTCATAATCTTAGACTCAGATGTAGGGGAACTTTGGAAGGAGGTGGACGTAGGGGACCGAGAGAAAGCGAGAATACTGAAGGTAAACGTTCAAGATGCCACTAGTTGATGAGCTTTAAGTTCTTGAAAATAGAAAACATTGGCGTGGCCTCTAAAAAGTTTGCGGACGGGCCAGCGGTGATACGGTCTCTGAAATAGATGCTTGAAAGTGTAGAAAATGCTTTCTGTAGATTTGACGTTTTTAATTGGGTCCGTAGATTCAACGTTCTTAAATTGGTTCTTAAACGCGGAGTAGTCAAACCAACATTTTTCAAGAATTAACTACAGAACCAATTTAAAAATGAAACATCTTCAGAGCCAATTACATTGCGTAGGGACGTTATACACCGTGTATAACGTAATTTAATGTTGACGATGTTATACCAGACGATTTCAGATAGTACTTAAAGCAGGCTAAACATCTTAAAATTATTTACTGTAATTGTAAACATGTATACTTGTTTTAAAATAGAAGTTTCAAGATTGCGAAACAGTTAAAAAGTTTAAATGAAAGTTTACTTTTCCGACTTTGGGCAGTTTAAAATAAAGAAATTAAATAATATTCAAATGACAGAATTAGAATGCTCGAAATTAAAACCACTTTATGAGCACTTTTTCTAATGACGCGCGCATGTACATAAAAGTTTTAAAGTATTTTTCAGAATGACATTTGGTCGTCAAATTTGAATACTGTGAATCTCTAGCAGTGCAGCGGGCTCAAAAATATGACTAAATATGTAGCTAATTACGTACCAAGAATTGGTTGTATCTAGAATACGTGAAAGTACGAGAATTAATTTGTTTGATTTAAAATATGCTGTCCAGGTGGTGACGACGGAGTTCCCACTTCCAATTCCAACTGTAATAATTCCATTTCCAATGGCACGGCGGTTGACTGGACCACATTGGACTCAATCCCGGATTATTTGCTTAGTGAATCTGAGTCCGATGATGACGACGACTTCGATGGAGATGATAATGAGCAAATTATTATTGTAGAACACGACGATCAAGAGCATCACCAGTTGCAGCAACAAACAGAGGGTAGCGATGACCCACTAAAGGACAGTTACACTGACATTAAAATTGTTTCAGCAACCATCACGGAGCCTGGCCAAAATAGTTTTTATCGGTCTTCATAGTGTCCACACTGTCCGCATCAGTTTTCACTACCCGAAAGTTTCCTATTTAAAATTATTTTAAAACAAGCAATTTGTAAATGATTTTCTCATGTAGAAATGCAATGTAGTACTTTCACAAATGCTTCTTTATTGAGATTTCCGAATGATAAAATGGGAAGGTTTGTATAACATATATTTTTAAATAAGCCATGTACATTTAACGGTGATTTACTAAGTATGCAGGTAATTATTTTGCATTTCATTCTTTAGTCTTTTCTGGCGTGTGTAGCCTGATTTTCAGGTTCTAACTTTTGATCCTGATTTTTAACACACCTAATAGTAAATAGTAAGTAAGTACCTAGTTCATTATATTTTGATTTTATGAAAATTACGTTTTTTATTATTATTTTTTAATTTCATTATTATGACTGATGCATGTAATTAAATTGTAACAAGTATTGTATAAAATATGCCAAGATGACTATACTATTCACGGTAAAATTATAATTTAATATTATGCATACCTATACTTATAAAAATTGAAACAGTGTTATATAATAAATGATAATTAATTAAATTACATAGGATTTGGATAGTATTAAATGTTATGTATAGTAATCCTAATTGTTGGAACGCTGTGAATTAAGTAGATATACAGAATTTTAGCACATGAAAATAATGGACAAATTAGTTTTGTGATTATAAAACTTAACTGTAGAAACACTCATATAAATGTATAGTTAAAATTTAGTATTGTAGTATAGTATAGTATAGAAAAAGTATAAATTATTTATATTGGACTAGCATTATATATCAAGCTTTAAATTTCAGGTTTCAAATTCGATGTTAAAGCTATCTACCTAATTGTATTTAAGTAGGGTAGAAGCGGGCTATTGTGATCGATTTTTATGCGGTCAAAGTTCAAGATCCTCTGGAATTAAATTAAGTAATTATTTTTCTAATCTGAAAAAACTAGTAACAACTACTAACATTTTTGTTTATTTA
>JAQFZC010007648.1:0-10956 GCA_034695205.1 Dicyrtoma fusca | reverse complement strand
ATGATGTGATTATGATGCGGCAAATAGGACTCACTTTTTGGCCCTTTTGATGCGTTTTTGATGTGGTGATTTGGTAGTGTACTTAAGTACTTCATTCGTAAATGCGAGCTAAACTATAATAGCTCAATATAATATTTAAGTAATTATTATTAATTATTCTTATAATTATTAATTATAAGAAATTACTTGCAGTATTAACTAATTTCTGAAAGCTAGTGAATTGCTTAGGAATTCTTTTAATTCTTTTCCAAAGAATAAAACGCATTTTTAAGCAGTTCACTAGCTTCATGAAATTATTTAATAATTCAAAATGCAAAGTGAATTCCGATACCTGAAAAATTACTTTTACTTTTAATTACTAGCCAATTACCTTCTACTTCAGTTACATTTGAAGTGGTCTGTGAGCACGTTTCGAGGCATGTACCTATGTATGTAAGTATTTAAGTACACTCGCTTTCCTCATAACAAAGATTGTTATTATTTGCAAAGAAGCCTGTCTTCACGGGCTGCCAATGCATTGCTTCAAATTTCGATTATTCGAGCTCTGGCGATAATTCTGTCAAAAACGGTGCATGCAATGCAAATGGGCTATAAGGCTACCAGAGTTCAAAATATTGTATTCACTACTCACACTGCTTACTAAGAAAAGTAGTTAGAACACTTACAAGGGAAGATTCCGCGATGGTAATCGCGTTTTCAGTAAATCTTGCCTAAAATCATTTAAGCAACTTCTAAGGACTTCGTAATGCATAATATGCTGATTGCAAAATGCGCGCCGTGCTCAGAATATCCGGTTCAATTTTCAAAAGTTTGCTCGAAAATCGAACACTGAAATTTCTTATACAATTTAACATGCAATTTTTCGAGTGTAACGTGGTAAATTCTGTGATTTTGCATTTTACAAGTATTATTACAAGTATTACAATCTAGGCTAGCCGTGGACCTCGAGTCTTTTTCTTGAACAATAAATAAATAAATAAATAAATAAAATTATTAACACAATAGCGAATCAAATGGTACGCACCTATTTACTAGTCAATTCTTCCACAAAATTACATTTTACACATTATAAAATAAAAATTTCTTATTTTAACATTTTTTAGAAATGCACAACATGGATTTGTAAATTAGGGATTGCAAAACGTGGTTTAACACAATTCAAAAAAGTAATAAACATGATTTTTACGCATTTAAAAAATCGCAAAATGTGATTTTACACATTTAAGAAAATGGAAAAACGTAAATTTATACATTTTAAAAGTGTAAAACTCAATTTTACACATTTTAAAAAAGTTGAGGTTTACACTTGTTAAAAATAAGTAATATTGAGTTTTTGAGTAATATTGACAATGAGTGTCCTTCATTGTAAAGCAGCACATTTCGTCTGTGAACGTGCATTGTGGTGTACATAAGTCCGGGCTTAAAAGCATCCATCGCTCAACTAATTGCATTGTGGCGCAAGTCCAGCGAACAATATTTTGTGTATTGGTGTATGGTGCGAATGGCATCGCAAGTAAATGAATAGGTTTTCTAGTTTCATGGAGTTGCGTCACAACGCAACTGAGCCACGGCTGGACATACGACACAATGCTTTTAAGCCAGCGTTGGACTTTATTACGCCATAATGTACCTTCACCGACGATTTGTATTGAATTTAATTGACACTTAAAAATAAAGATCCCTCAACTCAACTCATCCACCCAACCCTCTGAGTTTATGGACGAATTGAGCAAAATAAGAAATAGTACATTTCGAATTAAGTTCTTGTTCGTAATAAAGTAGATTACGATCTGTATGTGAGGGCTTTAAAAGGCGATAACTCCAATTATTTAAGAAGAAGTCTCCCATTACACTATGAACAAATGTTATAGTGAGTACAAGAGAGAGTACGAGAGCGTGTACGAGAGTGTGTATAAGCGTTTGGCCTTGTGGACTGAAAGTGCTGACCCTAGTGGACCGGTCCACAAGCACCCACGCTTGTGGACCAGTCCATAGGCGACAGGGACTGAAACGCTCCTGGGCTACCACATATATATGCGTTAAAGGTATAATAATAAAAAGTAGGTAGGTTGTTGAAATAGTAAAACAGAAAATGAAATTATGCGCCACAATAATCCCGGCATTTTTATGTTTCGGGGTGAAGTGACCGGAGGTGAACTGTCCTATATTTACATTCTTGTGAAGATGCAATGTCGTGTAATTCCATTCGCCTCTTAAAACCATTGTGACTCACGCAGCCATTTGAAAGTCATCAACTTTTTTTTTTACTTAATGTCGCAAGGTGTAAATACTGTTCTTAATATTTTAAAAAATTAAAACTAATAGGTATGTGCTCTTTTTTAGAACAAACGAATAGTAGTACTATTTACACTTTAAAAATATTGTTAAATTGGCATTTACACTTTGTCAAAAATAGTAAAAGTGCAATTTGCTCTTTGTTCAAACATGTGAAAGTGGTACACTATCAAATACCATTAAACGCCAAGCCTGAAAACATTTGAAACACATTACGAATACATCTGAACCCATTAGGAAAACTCATTTGAAGCTCACTATAATATTATAATAAGTTTCAGATGTATTCGTAATGTGTTTCATATGTTTTTAGGCTTAACTTTTTTAACAGTCTGGTTTAACAGTTTGCCTTTTGCTGTGGCCTCTTTTTCATATTCACCCATTGCACTTTCAGTTTACGCAGATTTATAGCAGTAGTGTCGTAGTATAACATACAAAGTTGTCAACAAAGTGATAATTTGTGTATACAGGATTTGCTACTACAGAGTACACTGCAGTACTAATGCAAGGAAGTGGAACTTATGCTGTTGAATCTGTTTTGAACACCACGTCAGACAGGACAAAAAAGGTTGGTTTGTGCTTCATAAACTCGATAGTAAAAGCTCTTTTTCAAGCTAGGTACATAACAACTATGTCATTACCGTAACTGCAAAGTGACCAGCTGCTATAAGTACAACTACGTGTGGAATTACAATGTGCAACGTTCGTGCTGAGTTTATGACCGACTAGAAAGGTTGACAGTTGCTTGGAGGCAGCGGTATTTGATGGAGAATATGAATATGGAAGGCGAAAGATTATGAGTTGGGTTGATAAATGAAAATCTGAGCTTTGCACCTTTTGGGTTGGGATACAACAGGTTTTGCTGCTGGCAAGTGGGGCTTACGGGAAGCGAATGAAGTTGATTTGTGACAAAGCCGGGATTGATTCCAAGATGTTGTTGTTCTCTGAAAATGAGCCCATGTCCCTGGACCTAGTCAAAGAGACGCTGGAAAGTCAAAGAGGAGAATTTGGGTCCGTGGCCGTGGTTCATTGTGAGACCACCAGTGGGATTCTCAATCCCATTAGTGAGATTGCAAGACTCGTCAAAGACACGGATGAGAAGATTTTGCTCATTGTGGATGCGATGAGTTCTTTTGGCGGGGTTGTCGCAGACTACACCAACGTTGACTTTCTCATCAGCTCGGCTAACAAATGCCTTCAAGGAGTTCCGGGCTTTGCCTTTGCCATTGCAAACACTCAAAAGCTGGCGGAATGTCAAGGTTCTCCCATCTTACCTCCTTTACCATTAGTTTCTCTCCTCTCTATCTCGCTTTAAAATATCTCCTCTGTATGGATATATAAAAGAAAGAGACGAAATTACATTATCCGGACTCCGGACCACGAGGAAGTACAGCTAGTATCTTTCATGTATATATATATTTTTGTGTAATTCCATGTATTTTACTAGGCAGGTCGACTTCTTTAAGTCTGGATTTATGGGATCAATGGAAAGGTTTGGAGGGAAATGGACAGTTTCGCTTCACTCCGCCCACACATTGTTTACTCGCTTTCATGGAGGCACTTAATGAATTAGAGGAAGAAGGCGGCATTCCTGCTCGAGCTAAAAGGTAGGTAATCCACGTAGCCTCAAAGACGAGTGAAACTTAATTTATGAAAGCCAACACAGGGAGGCATTTCTCATCGTCAGACGTCTGAGGAAGTCACTCGCTCATCCACTGCTGCACATTGCTGTGCTGTGCTGTTTAGTAGTTAATTCGGCCAGACTGTTTATTAATTCCCACTAAAGAAAATGGAATCGTATGTTTTCATGTATAAATGTATAAATTTAAATTGTAAATGTGTTCCAGGTACCAGGAAAATAATCGTTTAGTTAAAGAGGGAATGAGAAGAATGGGCTTTCGTACTTTTGTGGATGAGGCAATTGACGGTCACATTATTACTTCTTTCCACTATCCTCAAAATGAAAACTTTCAATTCGAAGAATTCTACGACCGGCTGAGCAACAAAGGTTAGTACAGTTTGCAATCATTCATTAGTTCAGTACAGACATCCCTAACGGCACTTTTCTATTTCGATTACCATACTTACATTACGTGTACATACATATTTGTGAGCTGGGCCTGATGAATATATACAAAATGACTGTTATTGTAGGTCAATTAATTTACCCCGGGAAAGTTACCCATGCAGACTGTTTTCGAATCGGAAACATTGGACATTTATTTCCTGAAGATATGGACCACCTCGTGGACTGCATCGAGCTAGTTTTAAAATCAATGAATATTAACATAAGGAATGTAGACACTCCCATTTAGTGTTCCACAATCAAATCCTACTACCTTTGAATCCGTGTACATTATCAGTGCGGGTTAATTATTTTTAATCATTATTGCGTTGGCCATTCAAAAATTACATATAGAAGGGTTTGAAACCAATTATTACGATAATAAAAAATATAACTAACATTATCCATACAGTGGAATGCAGTGGATCGTCTTTATTCGAATCCACCCGATTCAAACCTTGTATTCATCGTACAAGGAAATCCCTCTCTCTCTCTCCGTAAGAATAGATATTCCAATATTGAAATCGAAAAGGATTACGAGCTCAGGTACAAATGATGTGGATATCGATGATAATGATGATGATGATGACGAGCTCCTTTGGAATAAACGACTGGAGGGATTTGTAAAATCACAAAATGTAGGTACACAAATCTCCCGGACTCATTTCCAATCAAAATAATATTTTCATTATAAATCCAATACTATAATATTTCCCTTTTGCCAGAGACCAGCACAAATTCAAATGAGCAAAGCAAGGAAAGGACTGACTGAGCCTTTTTTGGTTTTCCCTTTCCTTTCCAAGATTGACTTGACTACCATTAGCATTTATGGGTTTTTGAGGTATTCAGCGGAAATATTAAAGTGACTTCTTTGATAAATAGCTCGTACATCTTCCCAGAGCTTTTAAGAGTTGAAATTGCTTCGGATATTGCAACAAGACAGCCTCGTAGCTGTAGATCCTTTGCAGTAGATGCTGGAGGAGGAAGACTAAGAAAAGGACGAGAGAGAGAGAGAGAGAGAGAAAACGAGGGTATTAGGGAATTTATGCAGCTGTTGACTCCCATTCCTTCTCTATCCACTCACAATGCTTTGCTTTGGTTAATATCATTGGGAAGATAAGTGGCTGAAGGTAAAATGTGAGGATCGAGAGAGCTGGTGGAGATGGCCTCTTATTTCGTATTCTACCAACAGACTGAAAATGAGTGGAATCCTCAGACTTTTCCACTCCATCCTTCTCATCACAACCTATCATTGTCCCTACACAAAGGTATTAGGTCCGTGGTCCATATACTGATAGCTTCAACTCAACAACAGCCAGGCTTCTTCCATGGACGTCCGTCCAACGACCCGATCATACTGATCATCATCATATCCTCCTAATCCTAATCCTAACAATACGTATAGGTTCAGTCACTCGAAAGTTAAAGGGAAAGCAATATACCACACCGCACCGCTCAGGAAAGTACTCTGCCTCTCTCTCCGTATTAGTATTATAAAGTCGAAGTCAAGTTAAAGACTTGTGTGCGACTGAATAAAATTCTGCTTGAGTCTTTACTTTACTTTTCTTTACTTTATGGTTCGCTACATGGCACAGACAATATTATGTATACGTAGGCTCAGCCATCCCCACACAGCACTTGTCCATGGTACTCATGACGATAGTTAATAGGAAAGTTGTAGACACTCGTCCTCAAGATGGTAGATTGGAGATTGACAGAGTGTACGTAACGTACGCATTTCTCTTTATCTACACAGATATACATACTTTATGGGAAGGAAGGAGACGGATGGTTGAAAAGGACGACAGTTGAGCTCTTTGAAGTAATTTGTTCCCCATTTCTAATCCAAATACGAATTCAAGAGGAAATGTTCTTTTTCTCTCTCTCTCTCTTCTGGCTGAATAATCGAATTCCCTAGCCCTAGAAAAACTAGATAGTATACCTATGTACAGAATAAGTAGACTAGGGTCTCAGCCTTCCGTCTGCACTATATTACCATTGTGAACTAGATGAAAAAGTGGAACTGGAAGGACCGACGAACAACGGACGATCAGCTCAGCTCGTGATAGACAACCAAAGGAGTTTTCTTTTATTTAAAGAATCCATGTAACTAACTATCCACATCCAGACATCCTTCATTCTCTCTCCTTCCAGTCCAACTCTATTCTTTTCCCGTCCTTTTCATTTGGTTTGGGTTCCTTCATCAGTTCTATGAACTTATTCGGCTGCAACAGTAAAACACACGTCGGGATCCAGGAATCTCAACGGCTGCCTTAAAAAAACTGATAGAGTTCTATGTACGCTACTATTATTGGTACGGGAGGAAAGAGAGAGCGCCTTTTCTCTGGCTTTCTCTCGTTATCATTTGTTTATTTACTCTGTTGACTCTTGACGTTAATCACAGTTTTTGAAAAGTACGCGAGTAAATTAAGGAAGTAAGTCAACAGGGGAAGAGTGCGGAGGAAGTTTGTATTGTGCTGGTTTTCATTGAGCTCTCGATGATTGTCACTACTGGGACTGATCAATGCGAGTAGGAGCTCTGGAAGACACAGACACAGACACACAGACCAGCACCAGCGCATCTTCCAACCTGTTTGGCTCTTATTTCTAATGAAATTGAATTCATCACTGATGGCTAAATGAGTTTGTCCCAAATTAAAAGCAAATTCAGTCTTTTGGATTCTAAACATTGACTTGTACGTTGTACGTGTGTGTTACATCGTCAGCGAAGAAGCTTTGTAGGGTAAAAGTCTAGTCCCCGCTTAAAAGCGGTATATGCTTGCATTGCAGTTGGGCGGCGTAAGTCCCAAAAATCAACCTTCTATCTGCGGGTTCATAAAAAGTTTAAAACCAGTATTTAGTATTATTTAGTATTTTTCACTTTTAAAAATGGTAAAACTTGTATTCACACTAGTGAAATACAACAATAATACGTAAGTATTTACGCCTTTCAAAAATGTGCAAAATTGGTATTTTTATCATCTGAATCAATAACTATACAAAGCCGGCTTTGCACTTTTTGTAAACACATAACTAAAAGGCTGATTGTTGGGACTTACATACGTCAACTGGCATAACCAGTACGTCGTACTTGCGTCATAATGCTTGTTGTTGCGGGGACTGGATTTACCACACAATACTTCTTCACCGACGATGCGTACGCGTGAAGACGTGGGACCGTGGTAGTCTGTCTACAAGCAGTAACAGAGAAGCAAATGAAAGGTTATAGGATATTTAAAACGGCAGAGACATGGATTGAAAGCCGCTGGAGCTGACACGAAGTGTTCAATCGAGAATGGAAAAAGAAAGCTTGGCGTAGGAGACAGTAGCGTGCCTGTCTTCCATGGGTTCCTACTGCTGTACTGGTTTCATTCGTTTGCTTTCCCTTCGCCTGGTCTGGTGTGGTGGTAAAGAAGTTCCGACCACTTCTGATTTCGAATTCTGGACAAGTTCAATGGAATTTTTTCCCTCTCGCACTCATCGACTCTCTCACTCTCACCAGGCTAGGAAGGATAGGATACGAGAAAGAGAGAGAGCCTTAGCCTTGCGAGACTACTTTACTTTAGTTGCCTCATTCTAAACTGAGATGAAGACTGAGGAGAGAGTGAAAGTAAGGAAGTGAAGGAGCAAAGAGAGAACCTGAAGATTCCCCGGTGGTCTTTCCATTCCCCTCTGGGTGCTCTCTCGCTTTCACCAGCCCAACTCAGCTGGCCCAAGAGATGCTAAACCCAAAGCCGGAATTCCACTGTAGAATTGGAAATCTTCTTCTTTTCGTCTGGGTCTTGGTCTTCTATTGGATTTAACGAAATTTTTCATGCTGAGTTGAGTGCGTCGTTCCTTCCCTGCCTATTTTTTTCCCCTTCCCTTCCCCATCGAACACGTGTCTCTTTTATTCCTTATTTTGAAAGAGCAATAGAATATTCTTGGTATCGTAACATGTTATGTCATGTCATGTAAGATTCGACAGAGTGAAAAAAGAAGGAGAGAGAGAGCGTCAGTTGAAATTGACCCATCAACTTCAATAGGTTAGAAAAATGCTTTTCGATGCGCACGAACCATCGTCGAGTAAAGTTCATCCAAGGACGGAAATGCTTTATGTATATGTACATATATAGATATAGCAAAGCACAGCTAGGCATAGCTGCATACATATATCCAACTACAGTGGCTACTTCTCTACACATATAATAGAATCAGTCCTTCAAAACTATTCATTAGAATTCAATTTTTATTCCCAGACCATAACTTTCTCTCTCTGTCTCTCTCTCTCTCGATTCTCAATCCGCAATGGTTTGTTTCACATGGGATTATTTGTATGTCTGTGTCGTATCGTGCGGGTCTAATACCGTTATAGTATGTACGCAGGTGCTTAGGTATAAGTATAGGTATATGTGTGTATGTGTGTTCAACGGAATTAAATGAGCCGCGACTGTATCATAACTGTAGGCATCATCATCATCATCATCGGATCAGACATGCTTTCGATAATCTGATTTTAATTCAAAGTTATCTCACCAAAATAAATTCCATCACACTATATTACCTTCTATAGTTTATCGTTCACAAGGACTTTCTCCCCTTCTCTTTGATGAAACCGTGACCCTTGCTACAGTACAGTCTAGCTGTACCGGTGCAGAAAATTAGCATAATATGGTGATGACGGTCAAGTGGAAATTTATCAATTCACACACAGCTCACAATGTGGAGTGTGCAAATGTTGTGCTCAGCAGTTTCACCACAAAGGGTAGAAAAGTAAAAAGTATAGTGCTATTGGTTGCTCAGGTGCTGTACATACATACGGAGAAAGGCGAGCCGTGTGAAGGGAAAATAAATTAAATTTAATCGTACCGACGCTAGACTAAACATTCAAAGAAGATGATTGCGTTATTTGAGCCCACTCGGGAGGGACAAGGTATGTGTATACGCATGTACTATGTAATGTTCTTGGATTGAAATAGAAAAACGAGTACGAATTTCGATGGATGGGTATCGATCCATGAATTAGATTTGCGGTTAACGACTTTTGATATTCTCCTTCTCGGGTTCGCTACGTTTCATTGCACGCTCTCGCCTTCCTGTCTGTTTGCCTGCCTGACTGCTTGCTCGCCTGCCTGCCTGTCTGCCTGCCTGCCCGCCCGCCCGCCCGACTGGATTACTGGAGATATTATATGAAGTATGGATTGAGTAGACGATAGAATGACGGATTTAGCTCGTGATTTCATTCCTGGAGGCTAAAGGCTCTATTTATGGGGAAATAAAGTAAGTAGAGACGATCCAAGCACCTTTCTGTTTGTCTGCGGAGACGGGGGAAGCTACTCATATAATATGCATTTGAGCAGTTAACTAAATCATGGAGCCATTGAAATGGCATCTCAACGTAGACAGACAGACAAATCCTGGAGATAATCGTACACCAACAACTACTCCACTTTTATTCCACTTTCCCGCATTTGCATGGCCCTGCTGTCTCAATACTCTTATGAATATAGACGTGGAAGGAAGGGAGTACGTGGAACATGGAAGTTGGCAGGTCCTGTCTTGGAAAAGTTACGTGTGTGTGTGTTTGAGGCAATGTAATGCAGTGCATCTGACTCTGACAGTGTACTGTGTGTGGAGCTGCTAGTGCCAAAATGTCTGTCTTCTTACATGAGAAATCCCACGGCTAGAAACTCTTACCATTTTGTCGGCCTCCGGAAACGAGGAAGGAAACCTTAAAATAAAATGTTTTTAACAACTTCTTCTTTCACCCCATCGTCCTGCAGTGTCTATGTATGGGTAGTGTATGGGTATAGGTATATGGCTTACAACTATATTATATTCTCAGTGCACAGGCTTCAAAGGTACTTGTACATTTATGCGATCCACTAAGCGTATTTTAAGTCTCTTAACTGGACCACACTGGAGATTCCTATTCCTGACTTCCTACAATCTTTTTTCTTCTTCTGTGACTGTCAAGCAAAAAAGAAATTGAGTAAATTCCATTTTCAAGCTCTTCTGGAAGGATTGGGAGGGAAGTCAAAGGAGCACTGCACATTCTGCTCAAGTTGAAGCTGGAGGAGCTCTGGAGAGGGAGAGAAAGTTTTTCTTGGGCGAGTGACACTGACATTGGCGAGTGAAAGTGAATGTTAGGAAGTACTTGTATAATGTAATAAAATAAAATAATAATCCATGATGCAATAAAGCTTGCGTTCTTTATGGTCATTTCCGTTTCCGCTCTCTCGGGGAAAGTTGGGTGTATGCTCAGTACAAGCTGTAACTGTGCCTCGTGTAGGTCTTCATAGAGAAAAGTGTAAACTACACGCAGTAGCGAGTAAAAAAAGTGAAAGGAGAGAAAGTTTACTTTTCCCAAAGACACACTGAAATGCATTGCATTGCATTACATTACATTGCATTGTAGCTCCACCGCTGCTCATTTTTGAATCTTATCAACACAAATAGACCTCTTTCCACACACAATTTACTTTCACCTGTTCAACCCCCTCTCAATTCATTGGCCTTGGAATACCAGTAATCACACACATACATACGTACAAAAGCCATGGAATTACTAGGGATTCATGTCCGAGGGAGGATGATGCCGGTGCGGTGGTCACTTA
>JAQFZC010007647.1:0-10957 GCA_034695205.1 Dicyrtoma fusca | reverse complement strand
TTCTAACGATTGATATTCAATCATAAATGTTACTGGTGTCGTTGTAATTGCAATACATTCAACATTAAAACTGAACTTCGCTGCACACCAACAACACCAAAACTAATCAATAGTTAAAACTATGAACACCAATATTATGCAACTTAACAACGTAAAGGCACTTCCGCTTCCTGT
Source organism: Dicyrtoma fusca (assembly GCA_034695205.1). Lineage (NCBI taxonomy): Eukaryota > Metazoa > Arthropoda > Collembola > Symphypleona > Dicyrtomidae > Dicyrtoma > Dicyrtoma fusca. Next base: position 10,783 of record JAQFZC010007647.1, on the reverse strand, counting down.
AAATGTCTAACTACTTAAAGAATTTAATTAGAAAAAAGACAAAGTTCGAATCCTATGAATAATTTCGAATGTAAAAATAATGAAGTACGATGATCTGTGAAACAGAAAAGTTTGAGAGATGCGGAGACGAACGAGCAAACCAGGAATGTATGTATATGCATGTAAATGTGTGCAGACGGCAAGCGAAGCAGGCTGTCTGCTGGCATGCAGGAGCACGCAGAGACGGATCCGTTACTTTCCAGCGAACGCCGCTCGTCCTGTCTGCATGCGCATGACTGTTGCTGATCAGATGGCAGTGCATAAATGACTGCTAAGGCAATGCGCTTTGCCGACGCAGTCACAAAAGCTGCAGTTTCCCCTCCCTTATGCCAGCGCAAATACGGCGCGTACGAATATGCTGCAGGCAGACGCTTCCACAGTGCACGGGGCTTGCGTCTGCAAGGCGCGGAGCTCCCGACAAGTATACACGCGTCCTACTTTTAAGCGCATGCAGAATAAATTAATCCAAAATCCTGTAGCATACGTTAGGCAACGGGTTCCATGTTTCCTTCAAATGCATCCCTCCAATGGGAATCACGAAGGGTGGCAGTGATCTTGCAAACTCATTCGAAAAATGAGTGTTAACGAGTAGAAGATTAATATTTTTCACCAAATCTTCTACGTTTGGAGTGTCCTTTAAATATTTGTTCGCTAAGGCCGTTAATTTTGGTAAATATGAACCCGTGTATTGCAAATGCCACAAAATATTGTTAATTTCGTAGTCAAAACGTTCTGGAATGAATCGATAGCGAGATCCCAAGGCCGAATCTGGAAGCCATGAGGATTCTGGTTGCCATGCAACCAAATACATCCGGTTCAGTTGGAAATAACGGAGACGGTGAAAATCCGATGACTTTGGCTTTTTTGACATGTGCGATTATCAGAGCGATTTCCCTGAACGGATGTTCCGTAACAACAAGGTCAAAGGTTGAATTTTCGAGCCACTCGTTGAAATCTGGACTCTTCAGTGTTGCTTCGTGTGATAGAGTATACATTTCTCTTAGTTGAGCCCCAGAATTATCCGCAAATGCATTACTATATTTGTCTTCTAATCTGGAAGAGACTGGATTGCTACTAAAATATTTTTGAATTTGTTCATTGAAATCCCATAATCCTTGTGGGCAAAATAGTTTAATTTGTGGAACACTTTCTTTTGGTTTGATCGGTGTTAATAACGTAACGTCATGTCCAATTTCCGCGAGCTTTTTAGCAAGCGGTAATAGTGCCACTACGTGACTGTAACTTGACATGCCAATAAAAAATAGTACATTAGCTCCGCTTGCTACTTGAAATGAGCTCAAAAGTACTGCGATGTTCATCAGAAGATGTAGAAGACGTAATTTGAAGTAAACCATTTTTGATTAACTATTAATTTAGTAAGACCAAAATTGCGGTTGAAAAATGTAATCAAATGTTTACTGAAATGATTGCCTATTAGTAGTCGAAAGAAACGTTTTCCCGTTTTCCACCCTAAAAGAGAAATATAACCCGCACGTGAATAGTAAGTGATCAGAAAAGATTACCTGTTTAGCTTACAGGCTTAGTTATATTATTACATAAATTTGTGTCAATAATTCATATAATTGTATACAACTCACTAATGCTGCCAATGCTATCAGGCATCACTTTTATTAGAATTTGTAGTTATCTAACCACAGTCATCATCATAATAATAAAATTCAATTACACTTTTTTGTGTTGTCATTCCCATGTTACCCGCTCCCCCCTCTCCGGCGACACATTTTTCCGATTTTAGTCCTCCAAATAGACCAATCATGTCATTTTAAATTTTAAATAGTCTTTCCTAGCCTTACTCCTTCGTTATATACTTTTTAATTTTAAATAAATGCAAAAGGTAGTTTTCCGGATTTTATAATAAGGGTGCAAAACATTATTTTAAAAATTTCTTAAAAGATATGAAACCCTATTTTGCCATTTTTTAAAACGGAACAAATAAAATTGGTACTAACACTGTTTCTAGCTGAGGAGATGCAAAACGAGCTTCTAAACGTCGGTTGAAAACGTGCAAAATACGTTTCTTTATGCGACTTTGAACTATTGATGCTTGCAGTAGCGGGATATAGGGCTGAATCGAAAAATTGGAAACTGAACATTTTTCAACTGTGGTAACCGTAGAGATACTATTTGTATGACTTGCGTTCCGCAGTATGTATGTTAAAACCTGCTTTTTCATTATAAATATTTGTTAATAAAGACATTTCTTAGGTACACCCGTCCTTTGGACGGGCGGCTACACTTGTGACACATACAATTATAATAAAATCGTTTAAATGGTTCCATTTCACACTACCATGAAGGTAGCATATCAATTGAAGGGAAATAAAACATCACACAATATGGCAATAAAATTACAACACTCGTTCCCAAGATACTATCTACATAAGAGAACTGTGGTGCGATTGTGCTACTGAATAGTTTTTAAAAGTAGTGACCTTGCCTCTGAATGCTGGAAGAAAGAATGGTAGCATAAAGCTGTATTATTATATGCTTTTTAATTTTTTCGGTGGGCTTTTTAGCGAATTAGAAATCATAGAAATAATTCATTTTTAAAGCCATTTTTAAGTCCAAAGTTAAATACTTTTTTATTTCATTTTAAATCCCATCTATTGGTGAACTAGCTATTGACAAAAATAGTTTAACCCACAACTTTGCCAAGTATGGCCTTAATTTTGGCGTAAGTGCCACCAAAATCGAAACAATCAGTAGCCGTTTCACTTGCTTTCACCATGTAGGCGTTGATATTAGTGAATTTGACGGTGTTGGCTACTAGCTCGGCACAGGGAGAGCCTGACACGTACTGTTTCAAAAAAAAATCAAAGTTAGGTTCCGTTAAGTTACTATAAGTTGTATACCCGTTGCTTCTCTTTTGAATGGAAATTGACTTGATAAGATTAATAATGGTTTGTGTCGACGCATTTACCTTGACGATAGCACCGGGTGGATGTTGGAATCGTGGTGAGTCATCACAGCCGGGAACAGTGAATCCAAATCCACTCAATTTTTTGTTTTCGTCATAGAATAACCAAGCTGGTCGGATGGTATTGCATTGGGTTTGATCCCACTCGTCAGAGTGCCAGAAGTTGTGGTAACCGTTCAATGGGAGACATTTATTGTCAGTCCAGCCAGCACCGGCTGCTTCAGGGCGAGTGGCAGGGGCTTGAATTAAATCCGCTGGAGTTGGGCCGTTTTGGAAGTACAACTCATTTCCGTAACCCTCTGTGCTCACTTTGCTGGGGTCCCGGGATGAAGAGCAAATTGTAGCTTTGAAAGATATTTTTATTAAAACATTATTTTGCACAAATTAAATATCCCTGCTTTTCAAATGCAAAATAATGCGTATCCCTAAAATACTAAAATTAATCTAAAAAAGACCCAATATTTTCTCATATTTGTAACACGTAAATACACTGGACGTTTTCCCCTTTTTTAAAAACCTGCAAAGCGAGGATTTTCATATTTTCAAAAGTCGTAAATCGTTGTTTTGCATGTTTCAAAAAGTGTAAATCGAGGTTTTGCATGTTTCAAAAAGTGTAAATCGAGGTTTTGCATAGTTTCAAAAAGTGTAAATTGAGATTTTGCATGGTTTACAAAAGTGTAAATCAAGGTTTAACATGGTTTTAAAAAGTGCAAATCAAGGATTTGTATGGTTTCAAAAAATGTAAATCAGGATTTTGTGTGTTTCGAAAAGAACAAAATGAGTAATTACATAATACCAAAGAACTGCTGATTACTAAAAATGTTGCTTATAGTGCTTATTAAATTAATACGCAAAAAAATGGAAAAATAATCTGCCCTTTTTTAGGCTTCACGGATACAGAAATGCGTCAATTTGCACCCAAATGCTATTTGACTGCGCTTCACTTTCCTTGTAAGCAAAATTAGACGCTAATCATTATGCATCTTAACGAGTGATATGCGGGTCTGTAGTTGATAATACATATGATAAGTTATCATAGGAACTCACTTGGGACAACAAAGTAGGCGGTGAGAACCTTGTACTTGACGTCATTAATGGTTTCCAGATTAATCATGGGTTGAGATGCAAATTGGTAAGTATTGTTGTATTTCCCCAGTGTTTTGCAGTCCTTGTGATCGCTCCCTTTCTCCAGCTTGTCAGAGTCTAACTATAATTACGCCGAAATTAACGAGGCATGAATTAAATCGAAATCTAATTTAATTAGTTATTAATTTAGTTGATTAATTGCACCATAATTATAACTAATTTAAGGTCTCACCAGTGTTTGGAATCCAACAATGACGCCTTGACTATCGTAAAGGGCAACGATGGAGGGGGCAGTGGGGGGAACGAAACGGAATCCGTTGTACTTCCCTCCGTTGGTGCAGTCACCACTGGCTGCTGCCGGGGTGGCCAACTCGGTCCATTTCTTCTCAGTAGCCTGGTCACGGGTCAAAGGGATGTTGTTGAACCAGTAGCTGAATTCGGTTGGACGGGTTGGGTCAGCAAGGGTCACTGGAGATGATTTAGTTTATCAAAATGATTTCAAATTTGATATGATTTGGGAAAATGTTTCAAAATAATTATGTTTACAGCTATGTAAAACATGTTGTTCAATCACGCCACAAAATACGTAGTATACATACAAAAGTCATAATCCAAAAATAAACATAATAATTACATAATTACTACAATCTATGTACTATCAACTATTAACTAAAAATAGAATTAACTGTCAACTGTACTTACCTTGGAGATTTGTATACTTGTCGGGTTTATTAGTATTGAATAAACCGCTAATCCAGTCAATCACAGAAGCATCTGTAGTGAAACAAAAGTGCAAAAAAAAAGCTATTATTACAGACCTGCGACGTAGTGACCTTCGTTAGTACTTATTGAATCGTAATCCGCTTAAAATCGGTTCAATTCTGTTGATTCGAATAATTAATTTGTATTTCGACCTTTGACCCACCTGAACTAGTTGCTGCCAACAGAGCAAAGAGAACTGACACCCGAATAACTGCAAAAGTACCCATTTTCAAATTCCAAATCGGATCGATCTCCAAAGACCAGAACTGGTAGTTCGAACTAACGAATAATTCGAAGTTTAGACTGAATAATTTAGGATTTGGGTGTGTTTTTATATTCTCGTAAAAGGTGTAAGTACCTACATTGTATTCTGTAAAATATCCCTATCACCTATTAACTAGGTATTGAATTTATCTGCTAACAAAAGAAAAGTTGTTAACAAAAGAAGGATAGAGATAGAAGGATCCTTTAAACCATTTAGTTTTGTTAGCAGTGCGTCAGCAATTTTTCGTTTTGCACACGATCATCTTCGTATCATGTTCAGTGATTCAGTGTGATTTCGTATTTAATGCAACAATATAATCAGTAGTTTCAGTAGTATGCAAAATCAGGGTGACAAAAGAACAATTAAAATAAAGTAAACATTTAGTATGGATTATTTTTGTTAAAAAACGTATTTAAAGCATTTTGATTCTAGGATCACAAACTTTCAAGTCAGCTGTGTAAATAGTAAATAGTAGCATACTGTCAACTGCACTCTGGATTTTTTCTGTATGTTAGGTACTTCAAGGGCAAAGACACGTTTCTTTGAATTGATTTGAACGTTCCAACTGAATTAATCATAATCATGATATTTTTATTCATAATAAAGTTTAAAATTGTATTGACGTACAAAGTATGTAGGTATTTATACAGCTACAATAAAATTGCATTAATGAACTTACAACAATTATGGAGCGATTGGTGGCATACTTTTTTTTTATAATTAACAAGTAAAACTTACAGTAAATGTTCGATGGAAACCGTGTACCCGGATCCAGGATTTATGTAAGCAGTTCTTTACATATTTCGCTGTTGAGTTGGTACATAACTATTTGAACATTTACATTACAGCATTAAACAAACAAAAGTTTAGTAGGTTATGACGTAATAATTATTTCAATATCTGTTGTTGTTCAATTTCATCAGCTCAGCTAATAACTAATACCCTGAAATATCTCCATTTAGTATTACGAAAAATTAGTAAATGCAACTTTAGTAAATTGTTTAACTAAACTACAGCTTTTGGAAACGGTGAACAAGTTATGAAAGTTATGACAGTAAAATGTGTATCAAAGAAGTACTATGATTAGATTTTAAATGTCTTTCGATTACTCGTTATTACGACAGGCTTTGCATGTTTTTAAGTTTGCATTGAATATTCTGTGTTCTTCCAATAATAATTTCAGGACTTAGACAGCTTGATAGCCTTCTCTTGAGCCGGAAGCTGACGATGACTGCTGTTGATCTTGTGAAGCCAGTGGTGTGGATTCCGAAGCACCACTGTTCGACTGACCGAAGCTCGTTTGAATGACCCCATGTGGACCCACAACATCCGCAAAGACCCCAGAAAACCCAACATTGTCCACATCTCTTTCCTTAAAGAGGCGAAATAAGAGCATGCAAGTGACGGCACGCACAACTGCGTTGGCGATGGCAAATGCAAAGTAAATCCTCCCACGATTGCCTAAAATAATTATCAAAAACATAATCATTTTTTAACAAATTGTCTGTTTGAACACTGTCTTTGTCTTATAAATGTTGTATGTATTTACCTCCCCAGGGCCAGTACAGAGAAAGGGTAATAGCGTCCAGTACGATGATCGAAATGTTCACTAAAACTGCCTACGGAATTTCAAAATTAAAAAGTTATTATTTGAAGTTAAAATACCTAGGTTCATAGTTGTTTTGTGTTTAAACTAATTAGTTAATTTACCAATGAAACGGACTCCAATCCGGTCTTACTGACGATAGCCCACATGAGAGATCCCATATAAATAATATTGTAGTAAATGTAGCTGTTTGGAGCTACAAAGGGCGATCCAGACTGCATTCCCCTATTAACACAGTTCAATTAAAATTTTTGAATTTTTACAAATACGACGTTGTGTAGTGATTCAAAGACCACGATAAGTGCATCCTGCATACATAGATCTGTGTAATTTATTTATTTTTGATATAATTAATGAATTTATTAACATATTATATTATACTGAAAAATACTGAGCAAAGGAATAGGTACTTGAACGTAATTATTTGTACAGACAGAAGAACTTACCATGCCGACAGAATAAGGTGAATCAGGAACATGAGCTAGGTAAATACAAAAATTTATTAAAAGTGATTAATGGAAATGGATTAATTCGCATATTGTTAAAGTATTGATCTAGGTGGTAGTGATAGTCTGGTAGTGCAGTTCGGTGTAATGTTGTAGGTATGTTAAGATTGTTTTTTTTTAAATTGTTAATTACTTTTAAAATACCAACAACAGAGCGAGTGCCACCCTGTTGGTTGCCAGCGGTTGATCCACTTCCAGCCATCCTAAAAAACAATAATCAGTGCAATGAGCAAAACAAAACAAAACGCAGTATTAGTTGCGTAATTAAATTATCTGTAAATTCCAGCTACACTTTGTACAGTGAGATGGCTATAAAGCATAGCATGCCAGATGAACTGCCGATGGAAAATACATCATTATTCTTACAATACAGGAAAAGGCTACAATCATACGACGCACTAAAAACAACCAAATCCGAAGTCTTAGGTAGCCTTAATTTAATTAAGACTTCCCCCTTTTTGCCCAACCAAAACAAAGTAACTACGTACTCCGTACTCATCTTTACAAGCTTTGTGGGCGATTTCTGTTTCTTCAGCTTGTCAATCACTAATACTATAAGTAAAACGAACGATTATAGTATAAAATGTACACTAATGTAGTATTTATCGGGGGTGAAGAAGCATTGTGTCGCAAGTCGGCGTCCCCTAATGTCATTTTGACGCCAGTCCTAACAAAAACAATCAACGTTACCAAGGGGTTTATACAAAGAAAAAAAATAATACCAGTGTTACTGTTTTTGAAAAAATACAGTTACCATTCAATTTCTGTAGCCTTGAAAAGTGTAATTGGCAATTTTATCTACTTTTAAACAGTGCCGCCAATAGCAAGTTTTATTACTTTTAAAGAGTGCAATTGTATTTTATAACTTGAAAGAGTGCAAATACCCTTATTACTATGTTTGAAAAAGTGTAAATAGCCTTTTTACTACCTTTAAAAAAGTGCAATTACCCGTTTTTACTACTTTGGAAAAAGTCTTCTAAACAAATACATATAGCGAATAGCGAGGTTAAAAAAAGTTGATTTTTGAGACTTACAGCAAAACTTGCGTCACAATTGACAATGGTTTAAAACGGGTAATATAGAATGATTTCTGCGATTTCGGTTGTACATATCGTCGGTGAAGAAGCATTGTGGCGTGTTTGACTTGCGCCACAGTGCTCCTTTACCGATACGAATGGTATTTAAGTACATACGCAGAACATCATTTATCATTTTATTGTAATGTATTTAAATTAAAACTTAGGTAGACGTAGACGCGATGCTCATGTTCTATTTGAGATTTTTATGATCTATGCAACTAATTCATATTTCATGTATAAAATATAATAAAATAAAGGCAAATTACTTACCCGATGATCTTTTGAAATGATTTTCTTACTATAATGTCACTAATACGGTGCAGTGTAACAATAAAATTCTTCAAGTAGAATATTAAAACAGGAACTATCAGTAAGCTTGATTGCAAATGTCTGTTATGTAATTTATTTGGAGTATTTTTTCACTGCCAATGCCAGTGCAACTGTTGACTGTTGCAAAATAATACGGAATTTATTACTTTTATTATGCACACCTTAACACTCATTTATAACAGAAGGCTGAGCGACGTTGCCGGCCAGTCCATCCAGTGCAATCCAGCCAGTCTTCCAGAATGCAAAAATGTTTGGTTCCTACACACCATAAAGGAATAATAATGCAAGTTTTACGTAACAATACCATAGCAAAGTCTGTCCGTCTGTCCGTCCGCATGTTTGGCCGTACCGACAAAAAACCTGACTAACCAGTGAGTTGCAAGAGGAATAGAGACTGGAGAAGTCAAGCAAAAAATGTTATATAAAATAATTATATATACACAGGTAGGCATATAAAATAAATATGCTTTCATCTTGATCTTGCATGGTCCAAGTCTTTTGGTTGTGTATCTCTAATCAGGTATATAGTTACTTAATAAGATGATAGCAGCCTACACTAATATGTAGTTGTATGGCTGCTTTACTGTAGCTGATGTGATAGAAAAATTCAAAAATTGTAGCCCTGCCTTAAGCTTAGGTTTCGTTCCGTATCATATTACCTACATATTGTATACATATACCTAATTATATTTTGTTTTGTACTTTAACTATATGACTTGAGCCCCTTCAGCTTCCATGAACATAAGTTTTTCGTAGAGACCACAAAAGCAGTGACGAGCAATTCTATGTGGAGTGGACTAGTGGTTTTAAAAGTTCAGGAAACCATTGTTATATTTATTTTATTAGGCGTATGCAAATGTGAGTTGTTTTTGTTCCGTCATTGCATTTGATGATTGATATGTAGAATGAAATAAATATGGAATCAAATTGCAAAATGCACAGGTAAAAATAAAACGAGAATGAAACTCACTCGTCAAAGTGCATAGTAACTAGCTAGTTGTGTATAATTCGCAAGTTAAGCATATGAAGATTAATACAGTCTAAAATATGTAGTATCCACAAGTGTCACTACAGAATTATTGAGTTCATTATGTATTCATAATAAGTAGGTAGGTACCGTAAATCCTCTAATAGAACGCTCATATACAATTTTATTCAGCTCCTCCGACCGCCGCGTAGAATTAGAGACCCGCGCATTAATAGAGACCCGCGCATTATTCAAACTAACCGTTTTACTACTCTGAATTTAGTTGGAATAAACAGGCTAAAAACAAGAATTTTGACACTTTTAAGCGACTTAAAAGTATGTGTCATTTAATTCAAGCTATTCAGTGGCTAAAAAGTTAGGTTGACACTAATTTCTGTACACTTAAACACTGAAAATACTTCCAGTGACCCGCGTACTGTTAGAGACCCGCGTATTATTGGAGATCCGCGCATTATTGGAGATCCGCACATTATTCCATTAAGGCCCTCGGACCCCCGAGTACAATTAGAAACCCGCGTATTAATAGAGACCCGCGTAGTAAAAGAGGATTTACGGTATGCATTTATACGCCTTATAAGTGAAACTGAATGAATGCATGCACACAATAGTGTATTATTATCTATATGTCGAATGTATTAAAATCAATCTATTGACAGAACTGACACTTTTTCATTCTTGACTCAATTAATTGATTCAACAATATAGACAGAAAGAGAGACCATAAATAAAATGTCCTGGATGACAACGACTGCCATCCTCATCCTCTTTGACATCCCGGTGGCCGTTCTTTCTATTTCCCTCAAACAAGTCGACTACGTCGGGATCCTGACCTGGGAATTTATTTTTTAGGTTGGAAGAGCGATTTGCATTGGGGTTGTAAATCGAGCCACTGTCCGGTACCGGTGCGGCTATGGAGAGACCCGTCTCAGGACCTTCTGCAAAGACTCTTAACTCAAACGTCGGAACGTTAAATAGTTCTTATTCGTATCTATCAATCAATTAATAAATCAAATACGTAAGATCACAGAACAGAAAACAGTCCGGTAAATTTTTATGGTTGAACAAACCAGTTAGCAACCCAGTAACAATACGGTTTATATTGGGTACTTGTAGTGAATGCACCTATATGCTATAGATGCCCTGATCTCAACCGTGCTAAATTGAGTATCCCGAAGTCGCCTCAG
>JAQFZC010007646.1:0-10959 GCA_034695205.1 Dicyrtoma fusca | reverse complement strand
ACTACGGAGCAGATTATAATTTAAAGACGATGATGGAGGGGATTGTGTAAGGAAATGAAGGAGGTTCAAACTTATACGGAGTACAGAAGTAGTGAGACAGACTCACAGACCCTGTGTTTTTGTAATATCTGTAAAATGAATAGGAATTTAGGGAAGGAAAGCATCAGACATGGTATACTATCAGTCTCAGTATTACAGATACCAGTAAAGGTCAAGCGAGTAGTGTGCAACGCAACGTACTGGGTTGCGTAATGTTCACAGCTACCTTAGGGACCTTTCAAGTATGACGTCAGTAATAACAGTTTAAGCTTGAATTGTAGGCTTTGCTGTTTTAAAAAGGTCAACTTTTTAAAATTACCAGCTTTACACTGTTTCAAATAGGGTAAAACTTGTTTTTCACTTTTTCAAAACGTTATTTTCATTTTGGCCTTTTTTCAAAACTCTTTTCAAACCTAAATACATAACTGTTATTAGCCACCTCATATTTGCAAAGCCCTTACCGATGTACACTGCAATAGTGTGTATTATGTATGTACTACCTATACAAGTAAAGGAGGCTTTGACTTTCTTTGGTATGGAATAACGAATATATAACTGCATAATTCCTCTATCTCGCATCTCATCACTGTGATCTGGATATAATTTATTTCTTTTCACTAGTCCACTCGTCCCCATCAGCACACCAAACCAGAGCCAAACCAAAAGCAAGGCAATAATGGAAGGAGAGGCAAGAAGTGTTGGAGAAAAAAAACGCGTCTGTCTCACCAAACCAAATCCAAGAACATGTGCGATGATAAACCGCAGATAAAAACAAGTGCAGTCCACAATCCAAAAGCTCAAGACCCAATGCGTTCAATGGGCAGGTGAGTACGGAGGTACTGCTATGCATATAATATATATGTAAATGCAAAACAACGAATTGTCTATAGAGTATAGCACTGTCTATATCTATATAGGAAAGGTATGCCTAATTATGTATTGAGATATCTGGATTTGGATTAGGCTCCAAGACAAGGGAAGAAGAAGTGCATAGATTTGAAAGACCAAGTGGAATCAAATCTGTTTTTTTTTATTTCGTCTTCAAAAAAGCTCAACTCAAGTGAACCGTGAGCGCATTAGCTTTGCTTTGACTGGGGTTTCTTCGGTGAGTGCTCGTCTTTGTCCTTTTTCTTTCCTGTCTGTCTACGGCATTAACGGCAAGTACGGCTATCTGCTTGTATTTATATAAGTACTATAGTAGGTAGATGGTGTCTATATGTATATAGACTATACATATCTACTGCTTATAGTTAGCAGATACTTGCAATTCCTTCAACTTCTCACTTCTCCTCACTACTCACCCTTCAACTCCAATAAACTAAAAAATTTATCCACCGCTTTTGGCTCTTATTAGCCAGAGCCAGCGTACTGATAGAAGACGAGATAAGAGGCAGACGAAAACCATGTAGGCACAGTTAATCGCACGGTGATAGGTGTGCTGTGTGTATGTATGGGTGCTATAGGGAATTCTTTACACATTGACATATGCGCATATTTAGTCAAAAGATTGATAAATTGGCTTCGATTTTGGTTTAAGAATCAATAGGAAGCATTTTCTATCTACCGAAAACCAAAATTTGGAAGCAAAGTGGAATCACACAAGTATTTAAAAGGGCAAATAGGGCTTTTTACAACTTTCGAAAGGTTGTAAATTTAACCATTGACGGATTTTCAAAACATGCAAATACACATTTTGTAACTTTTCAAAATATGTTAATATGACATTTTGAACCTTTTTGAAATCATGTGAATGTGACATTTTAACCTTTTTTGAAAACATGGAAATGTGACATTTTGCACCTTTTTGAAAACATGTAAATGTGATATTTTGACCTTTTTTGAAAACATGTAAATGTGATATTTTGACCTTTTTTGAAAACATGTAAATGTGACATTTTGCACCTTTTTGAAAACATATTTTGCAGTTTTTAAAACGCATAGGATTTAAATGCCCACAAGAGTTGAGAGGATGTCAAAACACGGAATCACCAATGCTCCGTTTTGCCTCCTAAGCCACTACATCTTAAGCAGTGTAATAATAACGCGAATATCTTGGTGTGTGATATAATTTCCTTATCAAAGAATTGATTGCCTCGAGCCCTATCTGATTCCTCTCATTCCATGTTTGGATGGTCAAGTCCATATATTCTCACAATACAATTAAAGGACCAACCTGAACACTGAGTACTGAGTGAGAGCTGGACAGACATAGCAAAATAACTATAGGTGTACCTATGGTTATGCATATAGGAAATCCTACACACATAATGCATATAGGAAGCTGAGGAAATGTCATGAGAATTTAATCCCGATAGCGACGTAATTGCTCCAATACATTTACCATCCCTACGTGTACCAACTCCCCATACACTTGGCTCAATAAATAAAATCCAATTAAGGTGGCCATTGATGATGGGTTCTTGTGTGGATGAAAAAAAAAATCTGATCAAAAAACTGTTCAATGACTCTCCTGTCTCCACACTCACACGTTGAGGCAGTCGTAGGCAGAGGCACTCGATCATTGGCATTATTACTATTCCATTTTTTGAATGGAACGGTAATTAAATCAGAATCAAGAGGCAAGCACTACAATGGTTGTGGAACTACAGTATGTACACGTACAACTGGACAGATTATACACTGGAATAATTATCCTTATTACGAGTCTATTAATTTTCATTAGGAAATGACAGCAGGTGGTATAAGCTGGGCAGTTGGCGTTGGGTTGCTGCTGCTGCTGCTGGCTGGCAGACTGGGTGTTACAGTTATACAGATGAAAAGACATTGCTCATGATCATCGTGATTTCATCCAACACATTATGGAACGTATGAAGCATGAATATTTGTGCAAAGCGAGTAACGTAACGAGTAACAACAGGGCGTACGGTGTAGGAGCCTTGCATATATGACAGCTGAGGGTTTTGGGTTGAAAAGAGCTTTGAAAAAGGGGAAAAAACTGCATTAGCGTTTTCAAAAAATGCAAAAACAGACGTTTAACCCTTTAAAAACTGTGTAAAACATAATACATATGTGCCTTTTCAAAAAAGCAACTCGTACAATTCAAGTTTCAAAAAAGCACAAAATGTGATCTTTACACATTTTGAAAAATTCGTTTCTATATTTCTATGAAGTCATACTTGAAAGACCCCTTACGGCATCGCACCACCGGTACTTGGATTAATAGTTTCTTCGAAACTGCAAGTGAAATTTACTGCTGGGACTGTTAAATGGGAATATCATAGGCATGAGTGCAAAGTGATCAAATCAAGTCCATGACCATAATGCTCACGAATTTATAACTCTCTGGATTTAAGACACATTGCTTTTGCCAAAAAAAAACAGTCTTATTGTTAGTCGTCCCTTTGCATTTGCACCTTCGATATGCTAATATAATGCTCTAATCCCTGGCTATTTGGCTTGGCCATTCATGGAGCAGACCTCATGACAAGGAAAAATTGTTCGGATGAGAATCATTGCATTGTTCATCTATGCAAGTACGACACGTCTTCCCACCAACAACGGAAAAACGGAACGCCGAGAGAGTGTGATGAAGAATGGGCGAAGGAATGGCTTGCAATAAGTCTCAAATGTGATTTTGACTGAATTAAACAAGAATTATGATGATCAAGGAAAATCCAGTTTGTGGAAAGTTATTACCGCAGTTCAAACTCGTTTTTTACTCATTTTTTCATGTCAGCCCAGGCAGAGAGGATAGACGCTCATATAGGGAGGCATTAAGTTTAAGTCACTCTGCTCAATTTTAACATTGTACAGCGCATCATACCGTCATAGACTAGAACATCTGCCAAATCCAACAACAATAATCCAATCCCCCTCTCCACCAACGATTAACTTCGATTGCAATAAATTTTAAATGTCAAAACATACATTTGTGAATTGGCTATGGAGCTATATAGCTCAGCCCGTACAAAAGACTAGCCATTTAGAGTATAATATGTCCCTACATGTATAGACAAAATCACGACGGCTCCGGACGGATAAAACATTAATTTTGGGATTGCATTGGAAATGCAAAAGACTTGTTGCTTTTTGCTCCATGACTTCCCTTTCCCTTGACTCTGCCTCTCTTCTTCCGAATGAGAAATGTTCACGTCCGTTTTAATTGAATTGAGGAAAGAATTACGAGTTTAAATTGGAATTCCATGAGGAAGTTTCGTCGAGGAATTATGGGCACAGGCAAGAGTGCAGACCAAGTCGTCTACCTTCCATCCTATATAATTATGTAGTATTTTGTTTTCGCTATTCTTCTATAGTCAGCTGATGACGTCTTACGGTACACGGAGGAGAACCAGAGCAGCAGAGATGGATAGGAAATTCATTTAAATTTAATTTTTGATGACAATACAAACCTGGCTGGGCACCTGTATTTTAATAAGTAAATTAAATGCCTATGGGGAAGACTTTTTCGCACACATGCAGCTGCAGCAGCCCACGGACGGAGCTTAAGGAGAAAAAGTGTGAGCGAAAAAAGACCGTTCAATTCCATCGATCTGTCCGTCAATCAGCCACTGTCAGCGTCTTTTGATATTCTGCAGATGCAAGCAATGGGCCCTCCAATGCAAAAATCCAGTGCAGCATACAATAAAAGTCAATGGAATGAAGTGCAATGCATTGGGGCTGAGAGTGCTGATCTAATCTTCATGGCTATTATTACGTCCTGCTAAAGTCGTGCATGGGAAATGAAGGCACAAAGACGGCATCTTTTTACGCATCTTAGACGTGCTACAGTTTGCAGAAGAAATTTATTTTGGCTACTACGTGTACATTATGTATAGGTATATAGCATATAGGTACAGGTATGCCTATCTACAGGCATAATGCAAACTGTAAACTAAAGATAATTGTAAGCTAAACTGTGCTTAAGCTTGTAGAAGTTATATTTGCATCTTTGAAAAGTGCAAAACGTAATATCTACACTTCAAAACAGGCGAATTGTGATATTTTCATCTCTGAGTACTGCAAATCGCAATATCTACACTTTTACAAATATGGGGAAAAAATTTATTAAAGTCGTTTTACATCCACTCGCACAAGTTTAAAGAGAACACAAAGCACACTGCAGTAGTAGAAAAAAAAGCCAAAACAAGCTGCTATCTGAACAAAAGGATGATATCTCTAGCAAGATTTGCATAATACAAAGTTACGATTGAGAGCTCCATTGAGGCTTCAGTCAGCCAGGTACATCATGCCCGTATAGATTTACAGCTGATCAATGTTGATTTGCTACACGTATGTAGCCATAGCTATGAATGTAAGTTACAAGGTAACCTGTTGAACGGAACGTTTTCAAATCAATTCTATCCTCATAGTATTCCTGTGACTCAGCTGATCAGGCATGCAGCTGACTATCCATTAGTACATCCCTCCACAGATCGTACCATGAATTAGCAGAGGTAGATATTATCATAGTATCAATGGCCCAACGTACAGTGCAATGCGATGCAGTGTAATATGTAACGAAACGACAACGACTGGACTGCCCATTGGATTGGATTGGTGGGTCAAATAGTTGAGAGAAGGAAAAGATCCCTACACCTACTTGGCATTCATTGAATTGTCAAAAATTATACAGTTTTACTTCAACACTCGTTCTGATAATGATGATTAGATGACTGACTGACTGACTGACTCTTCTTGCAGAAGTAGTGGGGCTGTTGTTTTCTTATATTCTTATGTAATCTCCATCTCTCATCCGGTAAAAGACTCTCCAAGCATTTACTTCACATTACGTATGAATCATCCCCATATTCTATATTTTATTTGCCCATTTGTAAATTCCTACTAATTGTAAGTTACGTGATGAGAGGTGAGAGATAGGATGGATGGAATTGCATAACAGACAGACACTCAGATAGGCCGGTCCCTACCTACATTAAAAATACTAGTAAATAATAAACAGGGATCTGTGGCTATCCTCACAGCTGATAGCACCACCGTCCGTCCAAATAGTGACAGTTAAACTTTAAACTAGTGACCGACCGACACACACCAAGAACCAAGACCAAAGGAAGCCAAAAGAAACAGTCAAGTCAAAGCCAAGTTGAGTTCGAGCCAGAAAAATATAAGGAAAAAAAAACCACCATTGAATGTATAATCAGAGCCTATAGAGCAGCCCATCACATACGTTATCAACTCTCGGCCTCCGCTCAATCTTCATATTAGGATAGGATTTTATATTAATTCATTTCTACCACAATTTACCAATAATTTAACGCTAGCACTCGATCCGCACTGTAAAAACTACAATGCATGGATGAGGCCTCTTTTCTTAAGCTTAATTAAATATGCACACGACACGACGTTGAACTTGAGGCACTCAAGCATTTTACATAAATAACATTAATTACAATTACCGAGGGTGCTAAGCCAAGAATTAAACATTTCTAAATGGAATGTAATCCTATACGAGGTATAGTATAGTACGACGACGAAAGAGGAGAGACTTATTGTGTGCTCTGCTGCTATCAGTGCATCAGTAATCACTGGGAGATTGAGTTTGTGGTCGAAACAAATCAATCTGGGGATGGAGCCAATGCAAGGCAATGTGCACAAACATACTATGCTGGGATAGATGCCTGCGTACTGATAGCAGGATATAGCTCTGGCTGTAATTATTATTTATATCGTAATTATAATTATAAGTAGGCTACCTGGAGGCTAGTAGTAGTCGTAGTAGTAGTAGTAAGCTGTGAGCAGATGATTTATGCGTGGCTTGAGACTCTCTGCATCTTCCTGGGCTGGGTAGGCAGAAGATAAAACTGCAATGGAGAGAGCTCATAAATTAATACGTGAGGAGTCGGGCAATATTTTTAAATCTTGAGACGGACTCAATGGACGGGGTGAGAGGTGGCCTAAGGATCTCTCAGGATTTTATTTGGGCTCCTTGCAAATATGTACTACTTCTTGAGGGTGGGAAGGGCTTTCAAATATGATGCAAAGCGGGAAGGTTATTTTTAAAAAAGGCAAAACCTACTGTTAAAAATAGTCAATTATGTAAAGGTTTTTTAAAACTGCCTATTTTAATTGGAAAAATTCAAAAACGTTCGCCATTGCCGTAATATTGGAGAGGCCCCTAATTTCAATATCTCAAATCTTGCATGCGATGCGATCCTCTCAAACTAACAGGAATTACATGGATTATCGAATGTTACGCGTATCCCATGTACCTGTCCATCTCTACCTGTACAGTCTGTGGATTCCACCCAATGATTCAGGATTAAATTTAAATATTTTTCTTACTACTTTGTATGTATCTGCGTCTATGTGGTGGGAACTGTTGGTCTGCTTGGACATGAACTTGAGACTCAAGGAGAGTGCGTGACAACCTGTCACTAGGGAGCACAGATATTTCAAGTGGAGAATTTCACCAACTGACGATCATCATCATCGAATCGACAATCGAAGGAAGCAGTGGCAGACGACGGAAAGGAGCTTTTAATTTAAAACCTTTTAAATTTATTTTTCAGGAGATTAAGTGGCAGTGGCTTCTCCCAAGCGCCTCTCAACTCGTTTCAACGTAACGTAAGCTGAAGAGCGCCAGAGAGTTATATCCGTAGTTAAACATTAATATGTACTTTGGCCATGTCTGCATATTAGCTGTAATAAGTTGACCGGTGGGTTTTTCATTGGATTGGATCGGAATAAAGAATTAGTATGCGATGTGGGGAAAGAGCCGTGGAGTATCTGTTTCTGTATGCAGTCTGTAATAGAGACGGTCACTGAGTTCGTCTCACTGCAAACTAAACTACAAACTGCCAGTCGACATAAACAAATGTATTCTTATTCCCTTCAATTCAACACACCAACTTGGTGTTAATACAAACGTTCGGACGGGGGACAGTCGCGTAGCCAGATACTTTTTGCCTATTCGCGTTCTTTGTTATACTAAAGTATGTCTGTCCTTTTTAATGATTTTGGTGCTTTTGAAAGCAAATTTATAAAGTGCGTCGTTTAAAAAGAACAGTTTTAACAAGTTCCGTTGATTTTGAAATAGCATATACTGTATTGCTATAGTTTTTAAATTGTATCGTTTTAAAGGTACAGTTTTGTCCCTTTTGAAAACGCACATTTAGATGACGTAGGTACAGCTGTAAAACATGGTTTTTAAGAATGCTCGTAGTTTAGAAAGCGTACTTTTAAACTGTGTCGTTTTTAAAAGTACTGTTTCAAAACAAACATGTTGAATTTGAAAGCAAATTTTGGAAACCGAACCTTTTAAAAAGTAGTGCTCTAAAGAATTTGCTGTTTTGTAAAGGGAGCTTTTAAATTGGGTCGTTTTAAAAAGTAGTTTTAGGAAAAAATTTGCTAAGCACTTTTGGAAGCAGTTTTTGAAAGAGTTACCCTTTTAATCTACAGAATTTTTGCTGTTTTCCAAAGCGAACGTGTTCTCCTGAATTAAATTACGATAGCCACGGTCTAAATGGTGCTGGGTCCGCTGCTGCTGTTGCAGATGAAATTCAAAGTCCACGGACGCTGTCTGAGTGGCTACTAGGATGCAGATACAGGTGATTGCATGTTGAGTAGCTTTGACCGATGATAGGATTGGGTTTTGGATGTGGACTGGTAGGTCGGTGGTCGGTGGCTATAGGATATCAAGTGTGATGTAAGATTCTAAAAGAACTACTAATGAAAGAGCAACTGAACAGCTGTTGGGTCACTCATTACTGCACAGGGTAACTTTATACGCGTCCACGCTATTTACCTACCAACTTCTTTTTATTACTACGTTAAATAATCGATCGATTCCTTCCCTTCGTCCATCCACAAGTCCTTTGATACACCTATACGGACAGACCAATGTATATTTGATCACAATGGCTTCACAGACAACATTCACAATTCACATTCACGACAGCCTCCCTCTGGTCAATCGTCCATCGAGCATCTTTATTCTCGATTCAATGCATTCCTCCGTCTTGTACATACATTAGTTATGAGCTCATCTTGAGATGGACTTTGACTTTTAACATTGCAGAAAGCTGCAACACTTGAGCATTCCAAGAGCTTTTCAAAGCTAACGTTTCTTGCTTCTCTACGTATATATTGTGGTAAGTTAAAATCTATGTAAATAGCTCATTGCATGGTCAGTGAGTTGTTTGTTGGATATTGGGCTGGCAACTTTTTTTTTAAAAAAGGACAATAACAACAATACAACACTTTTCAAAAGTATCAGTTTATCAGTTTATTCAAACACATTTTCAAAAATGTCATATTTCATACAAAACTGGCTCTTAAAAAAGCTAGATTTTGTAAATTACAGAAACTTCTTTCTCGAAGCTACAATTTTAATAAAAACAGTTTTTCAGAAACGTCATTTCACATCAAAAATACTTTTTAAAAAAACTATTTTTGTAATTAGAGAAGTTTCTTCCAAAAACCAAATTCAAACAAACACACTTTTTAAAAATGCTCAATTTTTTAAATTATTGAAACGTATTTTTCTAAAGTGTCAATTTAAACAAAAACAGTATGAAAATAACCCTTAATTTCTAAGAAACTACGACCTCAACAAACGCATTTCATACAAAAAATTAACTTTACTACATATAACACTATTGTAATAACTCTTAGAATTTCAAAATAGGCAGAATGCTTCGCTTTTAGAACCGTTTTCAAAATCGCCAAGTTTCGTAAATTCATGTTGATTTATCATGCTATCTGCTTACATTATATTAAGCACTAATTGTCAACATGGTAAGAGATGTTACAACATAGATAAAAACATAATGAAAATATTAAAATGAAAAACGTCCCTGCTACTATGTACTGTCTTCTGGTACATAACTGCCTGCCTGCTTTACATTCACAGAGAGGCGGTCGCATTTTGCATTTTGCATTGCATTCGAAGGAATGTAAATAATTGGCAATAATTATGAAATCAAAGCAGTGTGGCTCCCAAGTGGAAACCGAATTAAAAGAGGAAAACAAACTAATGATTGTCACATTTGCTTAAGATTGCCATTTCTCATTTGTTGTACAATACGGTTGACAAGGGGCATATACACAAAGCAAAGCTGATTTGCACTTGAATTGAGTAAGACCGTCAGAACATACCGTGCCACAGATGACAAAGGTAGCAAAGGGAAGGAAAATAAAGCAAGCAAACAATACGAGAACAATAACAATAACATAAGAAGAAAAAAAAACAATAGTAAGATTTATTGGAATTCTTTTACGAGTCATTAGCTCCGCAATTTGTTATGACTTATGACGGAATGAGGAATAAAATGTATCAATTTAATGGACTGATCACTCTTTCATGTTTACTCTTTATACTCCCCACCAAGCCCAGTAGTTAGTATGAGGTTCGTTGTACGTTTTTTCTCTCTTGTATCTTTGGTAGCAACATAATAGGCATCTAATAAACTCATTCTGTCCCATGTACTCATGTCATTCAGCTCGTCCCTACCTAGATTTCTGTTGAAACTTCCTAACTAATGTCACCACGTAGACTTTTTACCTTGACAGCCTCACGGTGTGATTGGGATTGCATTACAGTCATTTTATAGGGAAATAAATACCTGCGGCCTATATCGTTAGTGTTACGGAAGAAGCAAAATCATTTATTGGGAGTTTTACATCTGGCTTTAGGGTCAAGTGGGTGCTGAATAGTCGACCAATTTGTATGATTTTGAAATTTGTGGTAGAATGTGCTTTTTGAGTTGATTTCAAAAAGGTGGAAAACGCCCTATTTCAAGATTTTTGAAATGGTGTGCGAAATGTCCTATTTGCATGCTTTGAAAAGGTATAAATTGTACTATAATTACGTACTTTTGAAAAGATGCAAACTGCTCTAATTACGTACTTTTGAAAAGATGCAAAATGCTCTAATTACGTACTTTTGAAAAGATGCAAAATGCTCTAATTACGTACTTTTGAAAAGATGCAAAATGCTCTAAT
>JAQFZC010007645.1:0-10959 GCA_034695205.1 Dicyrtoma fusca | reverse complement strand
AGTATTAGCAAGTTTTTGTTTTTTAAGCTGTTAAAATATTATTTTTCAAAAAGCTACCACAGTTAGGAGCCTTCACCGTACTAGTTTTGATTCTTTTGAAATACTGCTATTTACTTGTTTTGACTCTTTTGAAAAAGTTTTATGTACTACTTTCGACTCTTTTGAAATGGTGCTATTTAATTGTTTTGACTTATTTGAAAAAATTGTATTTACTAGTTCTGATTTTTTTGAAATGGCGCAATTTACTTGTTTTGACTCTTTTGGCTCTCAGCAGACCTGTTTCCGAGCTGAAGAAACGAAATCTTGGTAGTGGCAGAGAAAATGTTGTGCTGTTGCACTTGAGTAGTGCTGAGAAGTTTGCAGAGAAATTACGATTCATTAAATAATCCGTGCGCAAACATTGGCCAGCTTCCTCCCTATACAGACACCACAAAGTCACTTAATCGTAATTTCGTTCACAAGTATTTCTTTGCAGTGCTTCTTGCGCAAGTTTTCTGTGGATCTGTCGATCATTCTTCTGCAGTCTATAACATTTTCGTTTGTTTCCTTTCCATTTAATTAAAACGAACAGCTTGCGGAAGTGGCATAATTTTCTGCAAACTTTACAGCACTGCCTCGTAAATTGTTTTTACTTCGTGTCTAGTTTGAAGACGGGTAAAAATAAAAATGATTGCATCCCGTGCACTGTGTGGACTGGAGGTTGTAGCTTACTTTGAATGGCTTTGCTGTCTTGAACCAAATATCCTCACAACTCCTTAAAATAGCACGGGCTATTATTACGTGGTATTATGTACTGTACCTCATTTTGCCCATTCAGAACTGAGAAACCACTAATGAATGCTTTACAAATGTGTGTATTCTACAGATTTACTTTTTAAAAAATGTTAGCAGTAGAAATTAGCATTTGTTAAAGATTTAAAATAAGAAATTAACACTTTTTCACCGGCTTCGCTGGTTTCTTTTTTGGTGGAGGAAAGTAACGGGTAAACGGAAAGCCATGGATTTGACGTTATGCTAACGTGGAGCATTCTTTAATTACATACATATTTAGTACATACATAATAGGTTCCCTTGCAATAGACTTTTCCATTCCTTATCCGAGTTTCGAAATTAGTTGTACGAATTCTAAATGGGCATGGAAATGCCTGCTTTTTCAGGATAAGAAAATACAAGGTCAAAACTAGAAATCAATATTTTCAAAAAGGCTTAAAACTGCAATTTAAGTCCAAACTAGAAATCAACATCCTTTAAAAAGATTTAAAACTAAACCTCAAATGTACATAACAAGGGAAGCAGTTGAAGTTGAAATTTGAAATAAATGCACAGGAGGCGAGTAGTAACTAGTAAAAGCCCTGTAATGTAAAACATATGTATTTTTAATGCGACTTGAGTTGACTTCGTATTTTCTGCCATAAATAACAAAACCAAAGCCGGAAGGAAAGCGAGCGTCGTTAGCATTGTCAGTCAGCAGAGCTGATATGTAGACTTTTTGCAAAAGCAGAAAATCTGTCACTACAAATTTTTCAAAAGCAGCCAAGCATGTACTTAAACATTTTAAATCTGACCTTTTCGAAAAACATCTATGCGCTTCTTCGGGTGTGCTCCCCTTGCAAAGCTGCTGTGGCTGCTGCCACCGTCACCGTCGAGCTCAGGTAGCGAAGAAGGGCTACTGTCAAGTGCCTTAAGGATCCCTTGAGCTATGTACCTATGTACTTAAGTACTGTACAATACATAGTGCATTGAGTGTATTTTCGTTTGGGGCGATACGAAACAATAAATGCACTTGACTTTTCTCAAGTATCTGTAGTTTTTTGTGGACTTGATTCCAACATCCAAGTGACTACTTTTTCTCCATAAAAAGTGAATTTCACTCGTTTTTATTTCCGAATCGTTCTTTTTACAAACTTTTAACAAGTCACACTATTTACTTTTGTTTTTCACGCACGGTTTACGAAACTGTACGGTGTGTGTAGTGTACTTATCTACCACTAAATAAATCGGTGTTTTTTCCAAAAATAAAACTTTTACAACTGTCTAAAAAGTGACTCAGTGAACTTGTTTGAATCTTTTCTGTTTTCCAACCAGTCAAAAGTTACAAAGGCAAAATGAGCAAGTCTTTTAAAAAGTGAAACCTAATATTTGCACAGTGTGCCGTAAGGATCTAGTTGCTACCGAACCACTAACGTTTATTCGTGACCCAGACGTCCAGACTAATTTCCAACGATCTCATGCTATCATTGACATCCGTTTGCTTGATCAAATCGATGGACCAATCGGGCAACTCAGCGAAATGGGAAAATATTATGTGAAGATCAAAGACGAACATGAACCAAAGGAAGATGAGGAGGGCTTGGCAGTGTCATGTAGCCAAGTAGACCATTTGGCTCATGATGTGTGTCTCTACGGATATGTCTAATGGTGTGTTGCAGTTAGCCAATACGGAGCAGATGAGGGCTTGGCTATACTCTGCCCTGAAAACTTGCACTCAAATAATTCGTGCAAGGGCGCTTTCTTTGCCAAATTTGATCTAGAATTCATACCCAAAACAAAATTTGATCCTGAACTCCTAGGCAAGGATCCAAAGAAAGATTACATTTGCATGCTTCAAATGTAAGTCGCATTTGCGGTACGAAGAATCGACCAAATGGAAACTATTCTTTTGACTGAAACGGACAGAAACTGCTGTTTCCCTGATCATCCTTCCCAAGAAGAAAGTAAGTTGTATTAGAGTGTGTAATTTATTCACAAATGGCAAATGCCAAAAGGCGCATTTATGAATGTATGTATGTTGACTTTTATGTATGTATGTATGTATGTATGTATGTATGTATGTATGTATGTATGTATGTATGTATGTATGTATGTATGTGTGATGTATGCTTCATGCACTTATTTAGGTATGTATGTATGTACGTATGTATTTACGGGAATAGTATTTATTTGTAAATTCATAAAATTTTAATTACTTTTCTAATAAATTTCAGTGAAAAAGCATGTTCAAACATTACAAGGGAGAGATTTGACGTTTGTTTCTGCACCTTATAAAGCTCCGTGGGACACGACTCGCGAACAAATGTATGGCAACGGCGGAAAATTGAAAAAGAAACACTCAGAGATGAACGATGATGCACCTATAGCATCTACTAGCCAAACGGCAATCCTTAGGGACAAGCTAGCTGCTGGCCGTAAGAAGCCTGCTAATTGGCAAAACCCTAGACTGGCACATGTTGTGTTGAAATAACGCGGTTCGCAAAATAAACCTAGTTTTTTAATTCTAACTGTCCATATTTCAGGTGTTAAAATGCCTTGCATGTAGGTACTTGTAATTTATGAAAGTATTTTGTTTTATTTATAACAGACGCTCCAGAACGAAAAAAGGCCAAACCACTTGTGCTTACAGATAGCGAGGACGATGAAGGTAAGTTAGAATAGAAATTAGTTTACGTTTAATCTGAACAACGCGAAAATAAATTCCAAACATTTTTCTGAAAGACATATTATTTTTAAGATGCAATTGAGATTATCGACTTATCAGGAGATGAGGAACACTCAGAGACTGTCGAGCCGTCTGAAATTCGAGCTCGACAAAGAAGGCAAGGTACGTAGTCGTAATTGTTTTAGTCTAAGCAGACCTAAAGAAACTCAAGCCATCTCTGGCAAACCATACTTTTTTACTTTCTTGTTTACTTATTTATTTATTTATTTACTAGATATTGCAAACAATAATGCACCTGCTATCCTACCTCCACCACCAATTCCTATTCAACACCGGTCGGCTTGGGATCAATTACAGACTGAGACACAGCCTGAGACTAGAGAAATGCCGGAGACTGGAGAGGTGCCAGAGACTGGAGAGGTGCCAGAGACTGGACGGGAGCCAGAAACTGTAGACCAGCCCGAGCAGCTTGAGACGAAAGATCAACAAAACAAGTAAAGTAAGAGTTTAGTTATTCTAAACCCGTCAAAGATCGCATAAAAAATTTGAAGCTTTATGTTCTTTTTTGATTTATGTTATGTTTGTATACAACACGATTCCAGCTGATGATAACGAAAGCTTTCCAGAGGATGCATTTAATGGTACATTATTTTTGTAATCTATTGTGTTGCAGCTGCACCTGTCATAAAAAAATGCTGATGAATACCTAAAGCGATTGAAAATGACTTTGTACTTAAAAACATTTTTTATTCAACAGCAGATGTCCAGACACACGGCGCCAACGAGAACTCTGTTCCACTGGACCAGGGAGCGATGGAAGATGTTCCCATGGAGATTCCTGAAGAAGCGTTCCAAGTACTATGTAAGTTCTTAACTTTTTCTCTATCAGACCTCCTGTAGGTACTTAATGTAGCTAGGTACGTAAATATAAAAACACATAGGAAAGCTTAAGTATTGAATCCTATTTTTATTACTAGATGAAGGTCTAAGAGATGAAGTAGACGAGATAATGGAACAAAGAGAGCTAGACTGGGAAAATAATGAAGGGAGAGAGAAAGAGGCTGAGGGCAATGTAAGTGAGCTAGAAAATGACCCTGAAAACGAGAGTGGAAATGCACCTGCAGATGAGCTCGAAGACGATTCTAATGAGGAGCCTGTACTGCCTCCAGCTGCTGCTGCTGCTGCTGCTGATGGTACACTTTTACATGCGTCTAATTTATGATTTATATGTTCAGGTTTTTTCTCTCTGCCTAGATAAGCGAACAACACAGAATATTTCGACTTGCTTGCTTCTAATTTATCTTTTAATTGGCTTACAGATGAGAATGAAAACATGATTTTGGACCCCTGCACTGGACTTTTCATTCCTAAACCAGAAAATACATCTGGAAATGGCAATGCGTTTATGTACATATATGTCAAATACAGAATGATTATGGAACTCACTAATGAGATGTAACGTGAATGATTTTTCAGTGTACAGAGATGTAAATGGTAAATTAATTCAACTAACAAATAATTTTTATCTGATTTTTGCAGTTCCAATACATGATCAAGAAACACCGAGGTATGAGTGGGCAACAATGGAAGAGAACCGAGAACTTATTTTGGACTGAGTGACAAAAAACTTCAACTATTTTGAATTTTGA
Organism: Dicyrtoma fusca; assembly: GCA_034695205.1. Classification (NCBI taxonomy): domain Eukaryota; kingdom Metazoa; phylum Arthropoda; class Collembola; order Symphypleona; family Dicyrtomidae; genus Dicyrtoma; species Dicyrtoma fusca. The sequence continues at coordinate 5,874 of JAQFZC010007645.1, read as the reverse complement.
CATTTTTATTTCATACTAACACTATTTTCAAAAGCAAAAATTTAAAAATTTACATTTTCACATTGGTCAAACACTTTTTAATTAATCAACCATTATTAGAATAGCATGAAAATTAGATCCAGTAATGGGCGACCGTTAAGACGGATCATTCCGTCTGTAAATAAAACGAGTCCCAGATAATAAATAATAAATAATAATATTTAAATAATACATGATCATGAAGAATTAAACATTAATAAAGTAATGGAGGTATCGCAAACAACAGAACCTTCTGTTGTGTAAATAATACGCGTTCCTCAAATCATGTTACAATTTTTGAATCAAATAAATAAAGGTAAATTTTAAAATAATTAAAAGTTTTCGAATATTCACTTTACATACAAATTACTTAAGTTTGCTCCTTCTTATTTTTGCAGTGTAAGCCAAATGCATTCCTACTGTAGCAAGAAAGCAACAAATGTCTCATGCCTACTTAAATTAAAAAATATTAGAATTCTTTAAACTTTTAAAGACTTCTAATATTTTCTCGGCTAAGTAGGCATAGGACATTTGTTGCTTCCGTGCTACAGTATAAATACATTTTGCTTGCGGGTGGTTGGCTTGGGAATGCAACATAAAAATAAGAAAGGGCAAATACTCTTATAAAAATCTATTTACAAAGTAAAAAAACTCAAAACGTTTTTAACTCTCAATGAATTCAATTTACATGCATTAATTACATCCCGATGTTGGATTCGAGCCGCTTTACTACTGATTCAATCCGTCCACATTTTCTCCGAGAACAACGTCACAATACTTGACCAAAGTCTTCATGGCTCCCACACTGAATGCAATAAGAGGTCCAGCCCATCTAAAAACCATAAGCAAAATATAAATAAATAAATTAATTAATTAATTAATTGTCTTTTTTATTTGTTTATAGGTACACGTTTTTTTACATCTAGAAAAAAGAAAACAAGGCTTATTGAAATTTAAAATTAGGTACTCACCCTCTTTTAGAATTCGAAACAGCCGCGCTTACTGGAGAAAGAAGGTAAAGCTCGTAAACTGCACTCTTCGGATTAAGTCCCAAACGAAGTCTCGCAGACGAGTACACCTGGTCAGCTCTCTCCTAAAATTCCATCTTATCCACAGGCCCGGTCTCTGTGGGATTCTCCTTGTCCTTGAAATGCTGGATCAAGTTGGAGAATGTAAGGTCCACCTGTGGAGTCTCTTCTATCTGAGCCAAAATCGGACGAAAATATCTGAGCATCTTTGCACATTCAAACAACGACAGCCCGATGATGTCATGTCCCTTTACCATTTTTAACTTGCCAAAGTAGACCATTTTGGCACGAAACTTTTCGTTGTAGGTTGAACGCGCGAAAATGCCCTTTTCGTCAGCACAAATCTGAAACAAAAAAGAAAAAATTTTAGTAACTTTTCAAAGCATGTTATTTATTTCCTGAAAAAAACAAAGTCTTCACAGCAAACACAATTCTAATTATACTTACCCTATAGCTATGATCTGGATGATCAAAAAACTCGAAAGATTGAGGCGATCCAAAAGAAAACACAGCATTATCTCAAGCCTTACTGCCAGAACTGGATGCTGAAAGCTGCGGCTGATTGTCGTCCACGTCACTTTGTAAACTAAAACTGGAGACAGTATATAAAGCAACAAAAGTAAATCAAAAAAACTCGACGTTAGACAAAAATATTTTTAAAGAATTGAAAAATTCAAGTGAGAATGGAAATATGAAATGCTTTAGCTTTTATTCTACCTGATGTACACCTGGCTCCTCCCACAAGAGAATACAAATATCCAATCAGTTAACATTAAATTTACCTTGTAGACTCGTATACTTATACTTCGTGTAACGCCCAGCTTAAATTGTAACATCGTTTGTTAGTGGAATGCAGCTTTTACACCACTTCAAGTCAGTATTGTATAGATATTGATATATAAATACATTATGCTGTTTACATTTGCAGCATTTCACTTTAGATAACTTGTTACCTGTATGCTGCTCTCGCATCCTTAAGCTAGCTATTTTAATCCAATTTTTACAATCATTCTCGCTTTTATTCCAAAATTTTGACAACTTTGAACTTAAAGTATGCATTTCATTGACATTAGGTTCAAACTCAATACGATATAACTCAGCAATTGTTTTGATTTCCTCAAAAATTATTTCACGTTGCTGTATTATTTCTTCAATAGTGCGCACGTCATTAGCTGGTGATATAGGGACTGTCACAGATCTAGTAATATGTTTGTGAGAAAAGTAGCAGTCACGACAAATCTTATAGTCTGGGTCATATAAATACTTAAATACTAATGTCTTTTGCTTTTTGCATCTGACACATTTTGGGAAAAGGCCTACTTTATTTCCTAGCATACATTCTCTTTTCTGTTCCACGTGTAGCATTTTAACCCAGTTGCGATTAAACGTGTCACATTTATCAAGGTATTGGTGAAATAGTAAACTAAGACACTGATGTAATGGAATTCGTCTTTCAAACTCATAATAATACTTAATATAAACGGTTTCTATTCTTGCAAATATTTCTTTACGCTTATATTTTATTATTTCAATTGTATTACATTCGTCACACACACTAGCTTGCGAACCAACCACTGACCACTTGCTAAATGTAAAAAAATGTTTAGTACACCTGGAGCACACAGTAATCGTCCTAAAACTTCCTTGGCAAAGAGGAAAATTACGTTTCACAATATGGCGCTAATGTATTTGCACTGGAAGGGGAGTAAAGTCGCATAAAGTATATTGATTATTAAATCTTAAACTATAAAATCTCTCTGGACAGTCATTAGCCGACACTCTTGAATAATTACAACATCCACGGAGGATTTAAATCTACTAAATGGTATGCGTACATCTGTTCAGGTGTATATTCAGGCATATTATTTTCTAAGTATTCAATATGTCGTGCGAAGCTATTAAAAAATACTTTAATTCTCGGTGAAGTAATGTCATTAAATTTCTCACAGATGCAGGGAAGATTTCGGAGCAAAGGAAACTGAAAACTATACCTTATTTCGTTTCGACAATCCAACGAAACATTTAGACATGAAATCACTGGCACTCCTAGATTAATTGCATCGACAAAATTATTGATATGCTGACACTTTAAAATAATAGCAAGAATGTAAACTGCGGTCATTGCTTGCATCCAGTCTCTTTTACACAGTACGATTAAATGCGAGCGTTTAGGTTTTAAGAATGGAAATCTAAAAGACTGACAGCAGTTTGTTTTGTTGTGATAATTTATAATATTGCCAACATGAGCAAAATGCATACTTATTGTCGAACTGCGGCTTACACTCATTTTTAAAGTAAATATATGAATACAAGTATCGTTTTGCGTCTCTCCACGGACTTCTGCATCAATATTTTTAAACGTAACGCATACACGGCTTAGAGGCCGAAGACGATTATAATTGTGACAGCAAATACTGCACGGAGGAGAGGGTCCTCGAATGTATCGAATCATTAATAATAAAACGTTATAGTTTGTCAGGTTCTACTCCAAACTTTTGTTTAAAATTGTTAAGGTTCACTCTGTCTTCAATAATAAACTTGATCTCAGGATTAGATTTTATTTCATAGTCTGGCTGATTATTTAAAATTGAAGAGGCTACGTAATTCTCCCAACGCAAAACTGAATATTCTATAAATTCTTGCTTACAGGAAGTTAAATGAGGAAACGGAGAACTAAAAAAAACTTTTGCAGTTTCGCCATACTCGCAAATTACGTCATATGAATAGCTATAAGAAACTGCAAGAAAGTCTTCGTCTTTTAAAAATTCAAGCAGCTTTTCTGCACAAATGCAAACGCATGCTAAAGTTTGATTTCGAAAATGTTGCTTTTTTTCTTCTTTACTCAATTTACTGCCAAATGTTTGCTTCCACTGATATTTAAATACACTCATTGTGTGTTCCAAATAGAGATTCGAGATTGAACAAGCTTAAGTACTTGCTCTCAATATCAAATGTTAAGATTTGCATATGTTCTTCAAATATTGATTTTAAATCACTTATTTCAGTTCGGGTTAGACTCACGCATAGTCGTTTGTGTTTAGTAGCTTCTTCACGAAAGTAAGTTTGCCAGAAGTTTGCCGGAACTGGCTCTGGTTGACGCAACAAAAAATCTAAGACTTGTACTTCGCGAAGTTCATTTATAGGAATATCGAGTGGTCTGTCTTCAAGAATATTGTACGGAATAGATGGACGTAGGTACACTTTTGGTTTTCTGCTAAACTAATTCTGTTTTTTAAATAAGCAACATAACTTTCTCGTTCTCTAGTGTTATGTTTCCAACAAAAGCGTGAACAAAATAAGCTATTAGCTTTTTTATACTCATTAGAATCCAGATGCAATTTTGTGCATTCAAATTCTTTTAACACTCCGAAATCTTTTGCTTTTAATAAATCTTGGCAATTAAGTCTTGCACAAATAACTTTCAAATAACATTTTGGAACTTTATACTTTACATCATACTCACGAAAATATTCTTCGTCATACATCATCTTTATGCATACTGATTCGGTCCAAATATCAAGTCTAAATTAAATGTGTGCACATACTTGCTGTCAATATCAAGTTCCAAAAAATCAAAACAATCCTGTAACCTTTTCTTTAAAAATGAAATTTCTTTCCTGCTTACACACCACCGTTTAAATTCGCAAATAGGTTCTTTTAAATAATTACGTCTGTACTCTGCACACTCTACCGTTTCATCAAGATCCCACACTAATAAATCAACGTTTTGGACTTCATTTATAGGCCAGAATTTATAGTCGTCTAAGACGAGCTCAGAAATTGCAGCTGGCTCTAAACACTTTGGTTTTTCAGCTAATTTTATTCGTTTAGTTATAATGTCCATGTAACGCTCACAATCTTTTTTATTCTGTCTTTCACAATACCGAGAACAAAATTGAGACCAGAGTTTGTTAGAGCAATTTGAATTCTCTAATACAGAGGTGCAAATAAAGTTTTTGCAGCAAACCCGAGAGCACAGGTAGCTATGTACACAAGTATCAGGCAACCCTTCAATTTTCATTTCCACAGTCACCGCTTGGAAAATGAGCCAATGCTTGATTTCACTGATATTGAGTGTAGTACCACGAGCCCTTCGTGAAAGACTGAAAAAGAAAATTGACTATTCTCTTTAGCTCAGCGCAATGTCGGTTTGTTCAGGTCTTTTTACAGCTTCAGGCTATTTTCATCCCCTGTTTGTTAGGTACTTTAAAAGGTAGCTTTTCCATTCTAACAGTGACCTGGAACCTTGTTTCGTTGGTTCTGATTCAGGTACTTGTATTCTTGTTAATCGTAGAAACATACGTAGGTACTTTGCGTTAAATTTGATTTTTCGAGTGCTAGTTTGTAAAGTACAAGTTACCTTTTAGTCTGTTTTCTGGTTTCATTGAAAGTAGAAATCAATTTACTCTTCAAAATTGTCATCAAACAAGCGTTGTTAAAGTACTTTAAAATGGCTACAATTTCACGAATTTCTGGTGTGGCTGACATCCCGTTCAAACAATTCAACATCAAGCAGAAAACAGTGGTAGAACTTGTGAAAACTCAAGTAAATAAAACTAAAAGAGCATTTTATTCACAGCCGCTGCAGTTAATTGTCCAAGCGCCTGCTGGTTTTGGAAAGTCAACTGCTTTGACTGAAGTGCAAAGAATTTGCCAGGAAAAGCAAAATCAAGATTCTAATTTTGTTGTTATTGTAGCTGCACTTAGCGGCGTTGCTGCATTTAACATACGAGCTACAACATTGCACTCTGCTTTCAAAATCCCAGTTTTCGAATCACTGGAAGAAGTACTTGTGAGTGAATGGGTCAACAATATAAAAGAAAATCTA
>JAQFZC010007644.1:0-10960 GCA_034695205.1 Dicyrtoma fusca | reverse complement strand
TCTCCAATATTACGCGGGTCTCCAATATTACGCGGGTCTCCAATATTACGCGGGTCTCCAATATTACGCGGGTCTCCCATATTACACGGGTGGTCTCCATTGTCTTTAATATTACACGGGTGGTCTCCATTGTCTCCAATATTACGCGGGTCTCGAATATTACGCGGGTCTCAAATATTACGCGGGTCTCCAATATTACGCGGGTCTCCAATATTACGCGGGTCTCCAATATTACGCGGGTCTCCCTGTTTATTTCAACTAAATTCAGATGTAGTAAAACGGTTAGTTTGAATAATGCGCGGGTCTCTAATTGTGCGCGGGGGTCCGAGGGGCTGAATGGAATTCTATGCGGGCGTTTTATTCAAGAATTTACTGTATGCTATAAGAACTGATCATAGTAACTATGCATTTTGTATTTGGAGCTCATGACAAACACTGGAACAATAATTGATTCCATTTCGATATGTACCAATTGCGTACCAACGTTCCAAGACGAAAGGGGATGCAAAATAACCGTATTTTGTTTTGATTACCTGTGTACCGTGTACTGCTTGATCATGACATCCAGTCTTTAGAATAGTATCTAATTCAGTTAATATCATTTTTAGGGTGAGAAGAAGCAGACTTCGTACCATCGCAAGTTGCTTGCAGAGTTAGTACGCGGAATGATTCCAGATAGTTGGGGTGGGAAGTATCCGGTTCCAAGAGGTTGCACAGTTATTAGCTGGATCAATGATTTAGCTCTTCGTGTTCAGCAGCTTATTACTGTCTCACAAACATTGATTTTGGAAGGCGTCGAGCAGTTGGAGGTATGTCATAAATTCAGTTTGCAATATACTAGCAATAAATAATTCGTAATTTGAATTTGGGACATATATTTCAGAAATGATGAATACCAATGCATCGCTTGTGTTTAAAAGTGATGAGCGATGAGTTTGAATGATCCGATGATTTGGTTAAAGAGACATTCATATTTTCGTCTTCTGATGTTCTACATCAATCAACAAAATGTTTGAAATAGGTAATATTATATCCTTGTAGCCTTTAATGGTACATATTATTTAATTATTGAATTGCAGGCTGTCCCAGTTTGGCTTGGTGGTTTGTTCAACCCTGAAGCATATTTCACAGCAACTCGCCAGTGTGTTGCCCAAGCAAACGGGTGGTCTATTGAAGAATTAATATTGGACGTGAATGTTGGTGGTACAAGCCATATTAACTTCGTCCTTACGGGATTAAAACTCCAAGGAGCTGCTTGGAAGGATGGTGGACTTCAGCTATCCGCTGATGTTCTCAGCGATTTGCCAACTGTTTCGTTAAGCTGGGTCAAGTAAGCTTCTAATTCGCACTTCCATATATATTGTTGACGTATTTGTATTTTTACAAGTGCAAGTAGGTATGTACTTTGGATGTTTTTTTCACTGTATTTTTAGGATTGATCCGAATGTGAACATGAAAGAAGGAAAGATTACTCTTCCTGTGTACTTAAATTCTACAAGAGATGATCTTTTGTTCACGGTGGACATGAGAATGGTGAAACAGCAGGATAAGTACAGTTTCTACGAGCGAGGAGTTGCTATCCTGGCGTCTACTTTAACTTAAATGCAGTATAGGAGAACTGTTTCACAAGGCTTACAAATTCCGTGTAAATATAATGTACTATTTGCAATTTAGTACTTTTTTGCCGTTTAGAATATTAGGAGATCGGTCTCACAGTGACTCCAATTGCTATATTAACGGCCACATATCAGAAAATGCAAACATAAATTAAAAACTTGGCATAGACACCTAGAATTTACTTTGAAAATTGAAATTGTTCTGTATTTATATCTACGCACAGATTTTTCGGGTGTTTTGGTTTCTTAGGGCTTTGATGAAAATAACAACACGATTTGTGAAATCTGATAATGTATAATATATCCCTACTTATGCCAGCTTAATAAATCTACATTGTCCAGATTATTTTGAATTACGATTATTTGCTTTTATTACATCCAGTAATCCAACTTTGACAAATATGCTTCTATGAATGTTTAATGCGTATTTTACATTACTCATTTAGTACTGTACAGTAATGGGTTACAATCAAGCTGAAATTGTCTCGTAATTTTTGGTTATTTTTGTTTTTAAAGTCGAAGTTGCAGTCAGTTTGGTTACCTTCAACGTCAATTGAAACTTTATTAGATTGTTTTATATGCTTAAATAAGCGATCTTCTAGCTTTAATAACTGCTCTGAAAACATTTTGAGTTTTTCATCTTGGATTGCATTTATTTGACCAATTCTTGAAAGTTGTAGCGAAATATCTTCTAAAACAACAGTACAACGACTGTTTACACATAGACTAGTTAAACAAGCCCCCATTTATTTATACTTTTTTTTTACTATTATTTTCCTTTAGCTACATGCGTTTTAGCACGTTCTTTATGAGATCTATCTATCTTCTCATATTTCACATTGATTGAATTTTGTACTTGCTCTGGAGTTAAATCAATCCAACTATTAAATCTGTCAGAATATCCTTTCCATTTCACTAAAGCCTTTATAACATTAGGATCTTTTGTTGTTTTTGTTTCTATAATATATTCATAATCATATACTTCATCTGTTTTATTATAAATCACCAGCTCTTGCTCATAACAGCTGCCTTTGATATCACTTCCATTGTAATCTGTTAAAATATAGGTAGGAGAATTTGTATTCTTAACATCTTTAATAAATAATATTTCATCAGCAAAAGTACGTTTATACCCTCCATTAAATTTTGTTCCATATTTATGAGTTCTAACCTTATCTCCTACTTTAAATTTAGGCTTAGTAATACTAATTTGTGAGTATTCTCCTAACCGTGAATCTTTACCATATAAGTTTGTATAAACGATTTCTTGGTTTTTCTTTTTTGATGCTTCAATTGGCGTCATTTTTATTGAAGAGTGAAATGAATGATTATAATTATAGACTAAATCTGGTAAAACATCAATCCATCGAGTTGTATTATTATCACTAAGGTATTTATACATCCTTTGTTGTAAAGTTCTTGCAACACGTTCTACAATCATGGCTTTATTCTCATTTTCAGTAGTACACCATTGAATATCTTAAGAATTAAAAAAAGTTTGAACTGTCTTTGCAATATACTCTGATCCTTTATCTGTGTGAATCATTTGGGGAGAACGTTTGTCATTCAAACCAATTTTAAAACTATTGAGTACTTCAGTAACTGCTTTTGTTTTTAATGGTATAGGCCATAAATATTTACTAAATGTGTCTAATCAAATTTTCATCATTATTTTTACTCCATTTTGGATCCATAAATACCAAATCACATTGCCATATTTTATCTATCCGTTTAGAGAAATATCGTCTTTGTTTAAACTTTTCTACTTTTGGATAGTGTTTAGTATGTACATCTTGTGTTTCTAGATATTGTTGTGCTTTAGCTGAACTAACACCTGTTTTAAGAGCTAAATCTTTAATACTTCGATATCCCGTCTTAGGATTGTGACAAACATCTTGAAGGTGCGCATCTACTTTTAAATCAGATAATATAATCTTCTTTTCCATTTATTTACATACATTTTGAAAAGACAATGTATGTCTATTACATTATTAATTCATGTCCATGAGCATATGTATCAGCTTTTCCTTCAATTAAATATCTTTTATCATCTTTCCAACTTAAAGATTTTTTATTAAGTTCTTCTGTGTAAATCTCATGTGTAGTTCTTCTAAGCACTGTTTGTTTATGATATTGTTCCATTTTCTCGAATAAACAAGATTTAAAATCTTCAAAATGAATTTCATTTTTTAGTATGCATTTCTTAATTCCTTTTAGTCTTTTTTCTACTTTATCATGTGTTCTGTAACCATACATTTAGATCTTATTCCTACAAATTCTTTAAGCTCTTTCCCATTGAGTTCATCTTTAAATTTTCTTATAACTTTCTTATGTTCTTCAGAAAAAAGTTTGTGATCTTTTGGATAATCAGATGTGTCAAAATAAGAAGGATTATGTTCCATGAAACTATAAAACTCACCTAAGGGTGCCGAAGCTTCGCTCCTTAAGGATCCGCGGTCCGCTTCGCACCGAATTTCATAAATAAAGCTGTAGGTGTCCATATACAATACCTTTGCTTTGTCTTTAAACTCGTCTTTTATCACAATATAATAAAAATCATACATTAAATATTTTGAAAGGCCTAAAACTGCTTGTCCAATATAAATTGCTTTGTTGAATTCAACTTTAGTTTTTTAACTATGTAGTGCAACCAAATTTTCACTAAATATTGTTCTAGATTTTAAAGTGGTTTTATTTATTGCACGTTGAAGAATGTCTTCATCTGAATGCAAACTTATATTTTGTTGATTTCTAACCTATTGCATAGGTTTTCCAAACAGAATTTGACAATAGTTTCCAAAAATCCTTTTCAAAATCATTCTTGGCAGATTGCCTTTGCTTTGAGTAGTATATGGGGTACTATGGACAGGATTTCCAAGTCACTCAACTGGTTTTAAAATTACTCAAAAAACCGCATAAAACAGTATGAAATCAATGCTTTTACACCGAATTTACTCATTTTTTGGCTTCATTTGTTTCACCCATTTTTTACAGCCCAAATTTTCCAAGTCACTCAAAACCATTTGTCAAAATTACCAAAATACGAAACAAACTCACCAATTCTGTACTTTCAAAATTTAAATAGCCTAAGGCATTTTGTATTTTTATTCATTAATTTTTTTGTATATAAATGGCCGATAGAAATAAATGCTTGTGATTTTACTTTTACGAAATCTCTTACGCCATCAAAAGTGATTGCTCATAAAAATACTAAAAAACATCTAGAAAATGAACAGCAGGTAAAGCAAGAAAGAGAAATCAAAGCTATCAAAGAGCTAAAAAGGATTTCAAAAATAAAAAAAGTAGAAACAGTTAAGAAACCTAAACAAGAAATTATAATTAATCATGATTTTCGAAATAGTAAACTAATTAAACGTCGAAAAACTGAAATAAAGAACTTAAATTTTCACTAAGATACTTATATTTGGAAAATAAAACAAACCGAAACAGGTAATATTATAGACGTTTCAAAATCTATATTCAAACATTACACAAAAAGATTTTTAAAAAGTAAAAACTCATATAGGTGTTTCAAGTTCTTTTACTGATGGCACACAGTTCCATAAATCTTGGAGTTTTGACCCTAAAAACAGAATTCCTACAGATGAATTATTAGCTGAAGCTACCGGTAAAATTGCCACTTATAAAGACAATACAACAAAAAATATTGATCTTCAAATAACAATATTTGATAATATTCAAGGTAAGGGGAAGAACCATAAAAAATAATACATTTATATGAAGATATTAAGAAAAAAAGATGTGTTCATAAAATTAATAATAATGACCATTTATGTGGTATAAGAGCAGTTCTTGTTGGATTAACATATTTAAATTTAACCAAGCTTAAACATGCTAAAAATCTTGGTTTAGAAGTTGTTAACAATAGAACAATTAAAAGAATTCGTATAAATCAAGATAATTGGCAAGACAAAATAGTAAACAATTTATTAAATTACGTAGAATTATAAATACCAGAAGAAGGAATGACTCCAGAATTTTACACAAATTGAACATAAATTAGATGTCAAAATGAATATAATTTCAGTGATATACGGTACATTTACATGTGCTATTCAAAAACCAGAAGCAGAAAACCAACTGTATTTATTACATTTGGACAATCATTATGATTATGTCAACAAGGTTGCTGCTCTTTATTGTTGTGCATATTATTCTCATGATTGTAAAAAAACCTCATCAAAACAAAGATCAACATGTTTGTGGGCATACAATTTAAAACAAATGTTACATATGTAATGGAACCAATAATGATTGTAAAAGTGGTGATGAAACTACAAAAGATTGGCAGGTATGCGGGGGTTGTAACAGAAGATTTTAGAATATAACTTATTATAATCATCATTTAGGAAAACAATGTGAAAGGTTTAAAAAATGTAAAACATGTAAAGCAAAGCTGTTTTATGACAAAAATGGTGACTTGAAAGAAGAACATGTTTGTAATCAAATTAAATGTTATATTTGTGAAGTAAAATATGATTGCAATCAAAAACATCCATGCTTTGAGTTTTAAAGAACCTAAAAAATGGAGTGAAAATTATATATTTTATGACTATGAAACATACTTAGATGAAGTTTATGATCATATACCAATATAGATTGAAACTCAAGATTTTGCAGGTAACAAGAACGCTTTTACTAATAATAATGAATTTTGCAAATGGGCATTACAACAACAAGGATTTACATTTATAGCGCATAATGCAAAAGGTTATGACAGTCATTTTATATATAATTATTGTTTACCTAATAGTATACAACCTGAAATAAGATTAGAAGGGACCAAAATAATGTACATGCATATTAAAAAACTGAAAATAAGATTTATTGATCCATTATATTTAACCATATTGCAGAGCCACTTAAGAAATTCCCGAAAACATTTGGATTAACAGAACTAAAAAAAGGCTATTTCCCACATAGTTTTAATAAACCTAATAATTGGAATTATGTAGGGCCTTTACCAGATAAAGAGTATTATGAGCCAGATAGAATGAAATCCGAGGATCGAAATGAATTTATAAAATGGTATGATGAAGAATGTAAGCTGTACAGTAAAGATGCAAGTAAAATGTTTAATTTGAGGGCAGAAATGGTTGCGTATTGTAAATCTGATGTGGATATACTTCAAAGACAATGCTTAAGTTACCGAAAACATGTAATAGAATTAAGTTTTTTTAGTGAAGAAGATCATAGTATACCTCGTTATGTAGATCCATTACAATATGTTACAATAGCTAGCGTGGCTATGGCTGTATATAGATTTAAATTTATGCCAAAAAATAAAATAGCAATCGTTTCCAAAAATAAAGATAACTATTCAAAGCAAAGTATAAAATGGTTAGAAAGTGTAATGTCTGCAGAAAAAATAAATATTCGACATGCTTTAAACGGGGGCGAATTTGGTATACGTGATTCTTATGGTAAAATTAGAAAAGTCGATGGTTATTGTCAAGAAACTAATACAGTTTATCAATTTCAAGGGTGCTATTCCCACGGTTGTCAAGATTGCTATGACCCAAAACAAAAAAATACTTTGAACAAAACTACAATGAAATTTCCATATGGTAATACCTGTACATAGACGAAATACTTACAAAACAAAGGGTATAACGTAGTAGAATATTGGAGTCATCAATACGAAAAAGATAAAATAATAAAGAATTTTAAGATAGATCGCCCTATAATTACTCCGATAAACTCAAGAGACGCATTCTTTGGTGGTAGAACCGAAGCAATAAATTTACTCAAAAAACCTACTAAAAATAAAATAATTAGGTATTATGATATTTGTAGTTTGTATCCTAGTGTTATGTTATTTAAAGATTATCCGGTAGGTCATCCTACTAGAATTGATAATAAAGAACTGAAAACGTATAATCTAGAGTGGTTTGGGTTCATTAAATGTAAATTTTTAACACCTGTAGCGCTATATCATCCTGTTTTGCCAACAAAAGTGAATGGAAAAAATATTTTTACATTGTGTTATACTTGTGCTACAGTAAATCAAAAAACAGTGTGTAGGCACTCGAAAGAAGAAAGAGCTCTAATTGGTACGTGGACTAGTGCTGAAATAGCTAAAGCTATTGAAAAAGGATACATGATCTCAGAAATCTATTCAGTTCTTCATTTTCAAGAAAAATCAAACGATTTATTCAAAGATTATATACAAACATTCATGAAAATCAAATCAGAAGCATCACATAACAAAAGCTTCTTTACTAAAGAAACAATAAATACTTTCATTAACGAAAACAATAGAATTGGTGTAGATATAAATCCTGATAATCTGGTTAAAAATCCAGGAATGAAAGCTGTAGCAAAGATGTTTTTAAATAGCTTATGGGGTAAATTTGGCCAAAGATATTCATTAAAACAAGTTAAAATTATATCTAAACACGCAGATTTATATAAATTTTAAGCTAATCCTAAACTAAAAATTCTTAATTATGTACCCTTTACAAAAACTTCTGTATTAGGAAGAGGTACATAAGAAAAAGATTTAATTTTGTGTTCAAAACATACAAGTATTTATATTGCAACATTTACAACTGCAAACGCCAGATTAAGACTATATGATGCTCTTGATAAATTAAAGGAAAGAGTTCATTATATGGATAGTGTTGTGTGGGCTGATGATATAGATAAACCTATTAAATTTAGCACTGGTAACTATGTAGGTGAATGGGAAGATGAATTTTAAGATCTTGATGACTATGACCCAAAAGTACACGGTATGACTGATTTCGTGTCAACAGGACCTAAATCATATTCTTATAAGACAAATATTCCTGGGTACGCAGGGTGTACTAAATTCAAAGGATTTGCAAGTAATTACACAAATAGTAAAGAAATTAACTTGGAAAACATGAAACGACTTGTATTAGGTGTTGAAAGAAAATTAACTACGAAGCGTGATATTTTTGTACAAAATAAAGGTGTTATAAAAACAATAAAAAATCAAGAAAAATCTTACACATTTAAAAGTAATTTTACCAAAAGAGTTATATGTGAATATGACCAAGAAAGGCGAGAATTAGACACAAGAGCCTTTGGTTATCAATAAATTTATTTTATTATAAATGGGAGCGTGTATTACACATTTATGTATGAATAGTAGATGTACTGTTGTTCTAGATGATATTAGCACTAACCTTACAAATATAGAGAATGTTAATGCTTTACAAGATGAAAGATTAAAAATCTTGGAAAATCAATTAATAAGGTTTGAATCACGTATAGATATGTTTTTAAGTAAAAATAATGAACTCGAGCCTGAAAGGCTCCTTGAGGTGGTTAAAACCCGACTTAATAAATGACTGAAACAATATTTGTTTGGAATAAGAATCCTAAATTTAAGCATAATCACCTATTTCCTAATATATTTAGGTCTTTAGTAATTAGTGAAAGTAATTGTGATAAGAGCTGTCTAATTAATAAATTACTATTACAAGAAGGAATATTGGACTATAATAACTTAATGCTAGTAGAAGATAGTCTTTAACAGGACACACCGAATTTTAATCATCAAAGCATTTGAAAATAATCTATCAAAGAAACATGTGGTTGCGTTATTTGAAAATCAAAACGAAATACCAAAAAGCAGTGTTTGTGAGTTAAAACTAATCGAAAAAGTAGGCAAAGGACTAAAAATAGACCCAAAACAAAAAATTAATATTACAGTCTATGATACAGATGCTGTGAATCCAGACCCGAAAAAATTTGATTCTAAATTAAAAACTATTATTATTTTTGATGACGTAATGAATCGTAGGAATTACAATACAATGAAAAGTTATTTTACAAGAGGACGACACAATAATATTTGTGTATTTTACCTTAGTCAGTCCTATTTTGAATTGGACAGACGATCTATCCGTATGAATTCTAATTTTTTGATTTTATTTCGCTCATCCAACAATGATATACAAAATTTACATAAAGACCGTATAGCACTTGATATGACTTTAGATGAAGTTATGCAATTCTGTCAGAAAGGTTGGGAAAAGAATTATTCCTTTATAACTATTGATTTTAATTCTACTGCTTCCGAAAAGAGGTAGAGGCATAAGTTGGACAATTTTTATGTCTCAAGTAAATATCTTAAACACTAACTATTGTGTAACACGACGTATTGTTAGCGTTGCGGGGTAAAATCCCCTTAAGGACCATAGGTCCGTCATCGTTAGCGTTCGTTAGCGTTCGTTAGCGTTTGTTAGTGTTAGTTAGCGTTGCGGGGTAACATTCCTTAATGACCACGGGTCCGTTATAGTGAGAGTTATGTAGTAGGAATTTATAAAATTACAAGGCAAACAAATCAATTATTCAAAAAAAACGTGTTATTAAATGAGTAATATAATTTGTATGAAATGCAAGGTGAAAACACCTAATAAAGAAATTGAACAAGTCGGGTTTTCAACCCCTCGAGGAGCCTTACAGGCTCGAGTTATTACAGTTAGTGACATTGTAGATACTATTTGAAAATATATAGGAGAAGTTCATTACCCAGGAAGTAATATCTAGGCCCTGGAACTAAATTTCAAGAAAGAATAGCTAGAGGAGATAAACCAGTAGACAGAGTAGATGAAGCAGCAATGCATCACGATTTAACATATAATATCTATAAAGATGAAGAAAGCAGACAAAGCAAATCGAAAATTATTGAAAGAGTTAGATGAAATCAAAAACCCTACAATAAAAGAAAAGCTTAAAAAATTAACTACAAAAGTTGTAATAAAACCAAAATTATTTTTAGAATTAGGGCTGAATAATAAATACTGAGTGTTAGAAGAACCTAAAGCCGACCCGGAGGGGCCTGAACTACGTGGGGGCCCAAAAGGTATAGATGACAAATCATATAAAATTATAGATTCTGTGTATAACGACCCTTTATTTGGATATGTAGGAATAAATGAATTATCTAGAAAAACAGGAATAAATCCTAAAATAGTCTATGTATATTGTAAACAGCGTCGGTGAGAGGGTTTCCCGTTTGCAGTACTCCCATCAGTATTTTAATAGGTTCGGTGAAGCCTTCGTTACATCGTACATTTGTTTTGGCTTTGCTGTATAACTCTTTTATCTTTCCTATAAAGAAAGGGCTCAGACCAGCTTTTTTAACCGTCCCCACATGTTATTTCTTCTGATTGAGTCGAAAGCCTGACTAAGATCCACGAAGAGCGTATACAGCTTCCCACATGATTTGAATTTCGGTTTTGTGAACTGTATTAGTATTGCCGTGTACATTGTAAATATGTGATCCGTACAGCCGCTTCTTTTCTTGTAGGCAGCTTGATTGTCCGATATGATTTGATTTCTTTTGC
>JAQFZC010007643.1:0-10961 GCA_034695205.1 Dicyrtoma fusca | reverse complement strand
ACTTTTTTAAATGCGTAAAAATGGGATTTGTACTTTTTTAAATGTGAAAAACTGGGATTTGCCCTTTTCAAAATGTGCAAAAATGGGATACCTATGTTCTTTTTAAAATGCGTAAAAACGGGATTTGTACTTTTTAATGTGCAAAACTGGGATTTGCCCTTTTCAAAATGTGTAAAACTGGGATTTGAACTTTTCAAAATGTGTAAAAATGAGATTTGCTATTTTGAAAATGTGTAAAAATGAGATTTACACTTTTTGAAATGTGCATAAATAGGGTTTGTACTTTCTAAATTGCGTAAAAGTGGTGTTTGCACTGCCAGTGCAACAGCCAACACTACCAAGAATCACACATGTACATAAAGTTGTACTTAAGCTTGTTGAACCAGGTAATTATTCAAAAAGTGAACAGTCACTTGTGTCAACTTACGCCACACTAATTGTAAGATTAAAGAATCCGTTACTTTTCTCAAAATAGACAAAATGCATCTTCAACGACGATCTATCGCCCTCACCTTTCTACTTAATTTATCGTACGCTCGAGTGACAAAGGAAGACAAGCTATCTAGGTTTAAATGCATATAAAATACACACCTCTATCTATTCTCTCTTGTGTGTAATCATGGCAGGTCTCAAGTCTCATCTCACTCACAACTGTTCTAAGCATCCATCCGTCCGTCCATCCAACAGCATCTGAAGAAGCATTTGAAATCAAATCCAAAATTCACTACCTACATTCAGTCCTACTTGAAACATCGGTTGGTTCAGTTATTCAGATTTCAAAGAAGGTTGTTCGACTCGTAGGGTATCTTGAGTGAGTGCAGAAGGTGTAAATTGGAATTGTCAATGTTTTCCCAAGAAATCCAGATAAGACATTAGAGCTATCGTTAGCATTAAGGCTCCTCCAACACCCTCCTTCCACCCACCGTCTACGAGCCAGTGTCAATATCACAGTCAAGTGTTAATGGAGCCATGTGATTCAATGTGATTCCCTTTAAATGCACATGAATGAATTCCTTCGCCTTTTGTTTGCATTATTTCCATCTCACATTCAACAGAGGGTCCACGATTTACACTTTCAAACTGTTTCAGTTCCCTTCATCGAAGTTCAAGTTGACTGACTCAAAGCACCCTTCTTCCAATTTTTTTTAGAGCGAAACTTTGACTTTTACTTTATGTTCAAACACGCCAGAAAAAGTTATTTATAAACATTAATGTAAACTATATGAACGATGAACTATCTCGGGTAAACTTTGAGTGAGAAAAAGAGAGGGAAAAAAATTACCAAAGTTTACAAATTACAAATTACAGCAAGAAGCCAGCTTCGAAGTAAGCGTTACACTTTTTTTCTTCTTGTTTACATTTCAAATTTTATACTGATTCGGGGAAGTGCTTCGAAGAGACAGACGAAGCTTCTTCATTCAAATTATTTCGTGTACTGTTGAAGGCTACAGTGTAGCTATCATCATCTTCCCTTCAAGTTGAAGTGCGTAATCGTAAAGAGTAAAGTGGAAAGCGCTCAAGTTTGTATTTTTTTTGAAGTTTTTTGGATTTTGACTGAAAGTCGGTGAGTTTTCTTTCGCCATAAAAAAAGGGAAGAAAAAAAAGACTCAGAAAAGGCTTGCTGGATCACGGATTAAACAGACAAGTGTGATTCTGGGTTCTGAATTCTGGATTCTGGATTGTAGGCTGGATGGAACTTAAAGCGTAAAGGTGTGAAATAGATGAAATGGACGAATAAAACAAGCTTTTATTTTCCCTTCAAGTCCGCTCTTATAGTGTTCTTATGACACGATTAGTATTTTAAGTATTTTTGTAAGCATGTACTTTACTTGTACTTAATGTATGTGAGCGTGTGTTCCAGTAGTTTTCAGTCCAGTTTTTTTTGAAACTACAAAACTACAAAAGTTCCAAACCCAAAACTTTTAGACTGCGAGCCTATGCTGTGTGAATTGAACTACTGTAGGAAGGAACTAGAAAGATTCCAAGAATTTTATAACGTTAGCAAAAGCTGCTTTGAAAGGCTAAAAAGACATTAAATTTGTAATACTGCGTCTTATCTCCGGTTTTCATAACTTCTTCGGCCGTCTCATTCTACAATCGTAATCGGGAATTTCAAGGTAAGAAAAACAAAAGTATCAATTTCATTTCATATTTTATAGTTGGAGCGTTGGGAGGTATTTTATAGGAGATTTTAGATTTTACGGGCACTCTTTAGTGAGTGAGTTCTTTGCGAGTTTTATTTTAAGAGTGGCGGGGATGCTGCTGGTGCTAGGCGCCGTTTAAACTTTCATATTCAGAAATGGGTGTATAATTCTTACCCATTTTTTATAGTGAGGGCTTCTTGTTTTTGGTCATTTTGAAAAAGTGTGATTTCTTGTTTTAACCTTTTTTAAAGTGTTGATTTTCTGTTTTGGTCATTTTGAAAAAGCGTGATTTATTGTTTTAACCTTTTTGAAAGTGTTGATTTTCTGTTTTGGTCATTTTGAAAAAGTGTAAATTCTTGTTTCGACTTTTTTGAAAGTGCTATTTTCTAATTTTGAATATTTTGAAACGCTAGTTTTTAGTTTTGAGCTTGTTGAAAGTGATGATTTTAGTTTTTTGACCTTTTCGAAAGTGTAAATTTCTGGTTTTGTTTTTTTTAACGTTAATATTACGAGTTTTGACACTTTTTGAAAATATTAATTGCTATTTATTTGTACTGTTTTGAAAATGTTAAATACTAGTTTTCACCATTTTTGAAAATGTTAGTTACTAGTTTTTTGACCTTTTCAGGAGTGTTAATTTCTAGCGTTGATCATTTTAAAAGTGTTAATTTTTAGTTGTGAACTTTTCAAAACTGTTAATTTCTAGTTTTTTGACCTTTTCAAAAGTGTTGAACCTGAGTTTTATCTTTTAGAAAATATTAATTTGCAGAGTTACTAAACTTTAAAAAACAATATCTTAGTTTTCCAGTTTCGAATAGGCTAAGAATTGTTACATACATTTAATGGGGAAGTTCAGCGCCGATTAAATATTAATGCAACAATTAACTGGCGAGTTACGCAGCTTCATCGATGGAAAACAGTTCTGTAAAAAATGGGGTGTAAATCAGTAAGAAAATGCAAAACTCTCTTGAAGCTCCTTTGCCAAAAAAAACGGTAATAATTTTGTCAACACACACACGCTTTTAGGATTAGTGGGTTCGTTTCATCGGTCGTTTCCTTGAGGGTGCCAAATTCCATTGACAATTTTTCTGGCATTATTATTATTTAATGGACGGCTTCGTTCCTTCATTCCTTCGTTGTATAAAGTCACAAGTGATTACCAAGAAAATAAAAATTCCTTCGTTTGTTATATGGCAATGCAATGGCTTATAGCTGTTGTGCATTGTGTTGCTATAGTTGTTGGTTGGGTCAGCTTATGCCCTTGCAATGCATTACATTGCATTGCAGTGCCTCCTTGAATGATCGAGCCTGGGCTTAACTTAACATGGCATGGATTACTAAAAGTTACAAAGTACATGCAGAACCGTTTCAAGTTTGAAGTAAGCAAGAGTAAAGAAGGGAAAAAAAGTTATGTTAGAAAATCCTTATTAGAACTTACTCTTAGACGGAGCTCAGAGCCTCATTTCCTCCTCATATTATCACCTGCAAACTTGGCTCTCGTCCATCCCATTTAGTATTATGAGTCAGAAAGTAGTGAGCGAGTAGGTAAGTGAATACCGCACCAGTACCGGTCAGTCTTTCCTTCGATACGTGGATGTAATATTTTTGAGTAAACCTTGTGTATTCAGTAAGCTCAGCCTGATGCTTATGACCAAGTGTACAAATTGTTGGAGGTAGTAGTAGTAGTAGTGTGTGTGTACCGTAAGTAGCTGATTTGTTTCTTTGGGGTATTAAGACTGTATAGGAGAAGATTAAGCCATTTATGTATGTTTTTAGTGGAATCAAATAACGTTTTATTATTTGTGTGGATTTTGTGTAGTACAGCAGAGTCGACATTAGTATAATGTTTTCTTTAAACTTAAACACTAGTTAAATTAGGGGTAGTTTTAAACGATGCTGTTATAAAACGATAGTTATTACTTATTACTATTAAAATATCTTTTCAAAAGCTTCAGTATTCATTACAGAGCTATTTTAAAATGTTAGCATTTAGAAAACGAATTTACTTATAAAGGTGCATTTTCAAAAACACTAATTTATATAAAATACACTTTTTTAAAAAGGCTAGTTTCAACAAAAAAAACATGTTTTTGAAAGACGCTAGTTTTTATTTAAAAGGCACTTTTTCAAAAATGCTAGTTTCTATAAAAAAACACATCTTCACAAACGCCAGTTTCGATAATAACACTTTTTCGAAAACGATAATTTCTATTTTAAAAAACACTTTTTCAAAAACGCCAGTTTCCAAACAAAGCGCTTTTTCGAAAAAGGTATGTAATTCCAATAAAACACTTTTATGAAAAAGTTGATTTCTATAAGAAACACTTTTTCGAAAAAAATAATTTCTACAAACAAATTTTTACGAAAACGTTAATTTCTGTATTACACTTTTTCAAAATACTCTTATTAGCATTTGTAAAGAAACTTCTGCAAACCTGCGATTCACACAGAAAAAATCAAAAATGTTCTAAAATACCCTTTTACGTAAAAACACTATTTCGAAATAGCCAGTAGTTCAATGCCGTTTAAAAATCATACCAAATATCCCTTAACTTACGTAAATAGCTACATGACTTGCATGAAATTACAAGCCTTAAAGCCAAGTACCTGACGGTTAGTTCCTCTGGCGATAGTTTCTGTGAACCAAGTACGGTTTACGGTAGGCAGCTCATATTTTTTCATTTTTGTGAGAATGCAAACTTACCTACTAGCAAGACCGACTCTGAGTATAGATGGACAGCTGATAGCTCATCTCTCTCCCATAGTTATGGACTTATGGAGGTACACATCTGTACATAAAATGGACGTTTGGCTCCATAGGCATATAGTTATGGTCATGGCCGGCCGTGGTCATTCGGAAGAAAAAAAACTTCATAAAATAAAATGCAGGAGCAGGTTTCCTTCAAAAAGAAGACGAAGTATGGTTACAATAGAACACGATGTTCTAGTCATATCTATGAATGTAAATGTAATATTAGTGACTACTATGGAAATTCAAATTTAAATTCCAATCTTCTCATAAAAACTATCTCTCAGTAGTTCTGTCTACGTCTACGTCTGTCCCTATAGCGTATGTGTGTGTGTGTTGCGCGTAAATTATGATTATGAGAATGAGACACGTTGTACTGTCGTATATACCTTCATTATAGTGCTACCCACAAACTTCTACAGCTATAACTGCTATATTTGTATTACAAACTGTATAAAAGTTGGCAGAGTTTAGACACAAATCTCAAATGAATTGTGTAAAAGCTACTGAGATTCCATGCTAGACTGCAGTTATACACTATAGCAAACCAAAGTAAAGGAATGGAATGAATTTTGCTCATATTTAGGCGTTAAACTGTACCCCGCAAAAAAAACGGTAGAAAACTAGAAAATGATTTACTAGCTATTGTAGGCGCTATACTTTTTTTCCCTTGGCATTTGCTTTGCTTAGGTACACATATTTTAAATTTACAATCAGAATCAGCTTGTTTCATACAACATACGTCTTTCAACTCCTTACTTTGCCTTTTGGTTTGGTTTGGTTAGGAGTTTTGGTTTGTTTTTGGTTTTGGCTTTTGGCTTGTTTGAGTCTATTATGCCTTGAGTGCTAAAAGGTGAGTTATGAGCCTACAAATAATAAGAATAATTTGCAGCTGATTTTTGTGCATATTTTTTCTGTGCACATTTTTTCTGTGCGTTCTTTTTTGTAAATTCAAAATTTTGAAGTAGGTAAGCACATTTACATAACTTTATATACCGTAAATGCTCGAATAGAGCCCCAGTCTCGAATAGAGCCCCACCCCTAAGACCCCCCTCCAAGGATCAGACATACCATAGTATTGTGTTATGCGGAATGCAATGCAGGAATTTGGAATAGATCCCCAGGGGTTCTATTCGAGCATTTACGGTAGGTGTATTTATTCATACGTTGTACAATGCTTAATGGCAGCTGGTGCTGTAGTTGTACGGTTTTGCATCGATTCGTTTTGTTGTTGTTTAGTGCGACAACAGCCGAGAACAGTGAGCTCTAGTAGCTACAACTCAAAAAACGGTTTGAAAATGTACGAATGGCGTCAGAGTTAAGATTTTTTCGGGAATTTTAAAATATTATTTCCATTGATTTTTTATGGTGTGTACGGTATGCTTTTACACAGATTTCGTGCATATACGTAGCATATAGTATAGTACCTACCTACATATATGCTATACACATTATTACAAAAATGTTGCCTTATAGTGTACCTCATCTGCATGTTAGCATTTTAGGAGCCTTTCAGATATGACGGCATTGCGGCTGTGATTTTTATGAAGGGGTTTTATGAAGTTGTGTGTTGGTGTTTTGGTCTCTTTCAAAAAATTAAAATGTTGATTAGTACTTTTTAAGAGGGCTTATCTTTATTGTTTTCGACCTTTTCAAAGGGTTAAAATCATTATTTGCACATCGAAAGAAGTTTGTATTTATTGTTTTGCCCCTTTTCAAAGTGTTAAAATCACTATTGCGTGTTTACAGAAAGCTTATATTTACAGTTTTTCATCTTTTTAGAGTGCTAAAATGTTTGTTTGGACTTTTATAGAAGTCTGCATTTTATTGTTTTCGACCTTTTCAGAGTGCTAAAATCCCTATTGCACTTTTAAAGAAGGCTTCTATGTACTGTTTTCCACCTTTTCGAAAGGCTAAAATCATTATTTGCACTGTTGAAGAAGGCTTGTATTTACCGTTTTCCACCTTTTCGAAGGGCTAAAATCCTTATTTGCACTTTTGAAGAAGGCTTATATTTACTGTTTTCCACCTTTTCGAAGGGCTACAATCCTTATTTGCACTTTTAAAGAAGGCTAATATCTATAGTTTGTCACCTTTCAAAGGGTTAAAATCGTTATTTGCACTTTTAAAAAACCCCGATTACTGAAAAAATAGTAGTTTTACACCCTTTCAAAATGTTCCTTATTAATCTGGCATTTTTAAAACCGTTTTCCCAGCCCAAATCGTATCACGTCAAAGTCAATCCTGCAAGGCTCCTTCAAAAATACAGCACTGCACACAGTAGACAGTACAGCACTGAAAATAAAGCAAAGCCCATTGGGTTCATTTTGAAAATCTTTTATTTAATGCTGACAGAATAGTTGAGCGCAGTTTAGACATTCTCTTGTAAAATATTCATCACTCAGTTTCATATCTTCCGTAAACATACACACACAGAGCACACTGCCTACTGACGTCCAACGTATGACTGCACTGCACTCCTTTCTCGGTTTCCAGTTGAACGATAATATCCTTTTTATAAATAAATAAACTTTTCCAGTTTTGACTTCCACTGAACTTTAAACTAAACAATAAACAAGTTAAAATAAGGTGGCTTCCATCTCCCGTATCTGTGTCCATACATACAAGTACATACATACTTGTTTAGAATATTTCAATTTTTCAGTGCTGTCTATCCGTCTATCTGTCCGTCTGTCCTAAAATCTGTGAGCCTGGCTACACGTGTTGTAGTTTTCTTGAGAAATATTTAACCAGCAAAAGAGGAAGTTTAGAAATTCCCTTTCCCCATCTTATGATCAATATATTATGAGAATCTCTAGTTTTATTGCCGACAAAATCCTGTAATAAAAATTGACAGATGCTCTCAAACTCAAAACCGTTTCAATATTTAAAATAGCCGCTGTGGAGTTTTTTGTACAAAAATTCAAAATCCGGAATCCAGCCATTTTTAATGAGCTCCTTAATTTTCTAAGCGGCTCATACAAAATTACAAATTATTTATTTTTTATTTACTCGCTATAATTCCAACGAGTAAGTAAACCCCACACTTTTCCCACAGCTAATTAGCAATCTAGGTACCTCGCAAATTGAATGGCATTGCCACCATGAACGATAGAAAATGAAAAATGAAAAGGAAAACTGTGCCTGTGTAGTATTGCATTTGCAATAAGGCAGCGAAAAAATGCAACGAGAAATTAAAAACTAATATGTAATGATCTAATGGTAATGGCAATGGTACTCGTACTGGTGGTGGTGGTCAGTCATGTTCTGCTCAAGCTGTGTGTACATTTGTAGATAGTTTGTTTTGCTGTAATAATTGTAATTCCCATCAACTTGGAGCATCAGTTAGTCAGTCAGGAAAGCCTAGTTGGTTTGAATTGAATTTCACAGAAAGAAATGAAGCTCAGATGGAATCAAGAAAGAAAGAAAAAAAAATGGGAAATGATGGAGTTTATTTTTTGTGTGTGTAAATTAATGTGAATATAAAACAAAAGAGGAACAGGTCTGTCTACAGTCTACAGTCTACACATATATTATGAAAACTGGAAGAAGTTTAAGTTGCCTATCAGAGATCATATGAAAATCCCTGATGTGTGTGTATATCATGAAAGATGAGGCCGATTAGAGTGCAGACGGCCCAAGACTGCAAGCGACGGCTCTGCACTTCTGTTTCTGCTCAACTGAGAGTGTAGAATAGTGTGTAATGTATATGGTGCTCAGTTGAGCTCAGTTCTCTTATATTCGTGCACAAAACCAACTTTTTCTCAGTTCGGACTAACGAGGTGAAGATTTATTCACAATTATTATGATGATGATGACCATCAACAGTGCAACTTCCAACTTCACTCTCTGCACTCTGCTCTGCTCTGCTCTGCAGTCCAGAGAATAAAAATGTATAGCGTGGGTGAAGAAGCTTTATGGGAAAAATCCAGCTTAAAAGCTGGTACTGGTGCCGATTGTATTAGTCTAGTGTCTAGTGTAACCTTAATACAATTTTGAATTTTGTATTAAGGCCTTATACTAAAAAGTATGCAGCATTTTTTTTAAGTATAAATAAGCTGTTTTGCATTATTGCATTATTATTGCATTATTATTGCATTATTGGTCTTGCTGCCATGTTAGATAACAATTGAAAAAAACTTGCACAAGGGAATAAACGCTTCAAGAGCCCAGCAGACAGTTTTTTAAATTGATTAAATAGCGGTTTTGCTATTTCTTAAAACAGCGCAGTCATTGCATTAGTTTACAATTTTTATGCAAATGTAAACTCCAATTTTTCTACGACTGAAAAAATTAAATTAGTGTTTTATTAATTTTGGAAAGCTGCATTTATTTTCAGCAAACTCAACGCCATTTAACTATTTTATTAAAAGTGGTTTGGGCTAGGTGTCAAGATAAATATAGCTCACTGGCTCTGTTTTACGCTCCAGAATAATTACTGACGCTTGCTTAAAATAAACTGTGTAAATACCAATTTTTCTGTTTTTATTTTTGAAAAATTGTTATCACCAGTTTTACCATTTTGACAAAAGTGTATATGCCGGTTGTACTATCTTTAAAATTTGTTAGTAGCGCTTGTGCAATTTTTGTAAAAGTGAAAACATCATTTTTGTCATTTTTTCCGAGTGTGAAAACCCCCATAGATGATCTGGAAAAAGTGCCAAGTATTATTAACAACTTTTCCTTTAAACATATCCTCAAATATCTCGACTTACGGCAAATGACACTGTTTAAGTGAACGCTGGACTTGGACTTCGACACATTGCTTCTTCACCCCTGACGTTTATGATTAGAACGTTTTTACTATTTCAAAAAGTGTAAATAGCAGTATTTGCTGTTTTTAAAGGTGTAAATTGCAGTTGTTACTATTTTCAAAAAGTACAAGTATCAGTTTTACTAGTCTCGAAAAGTGTACATGGCAGTTTTTACTCTTTTCAAAAAGTGTGAATAACGGTTTTACTGTTTGAAAAACGTTTATTTATCGGTTTTACTGTTTTAAAAACGTGTAAGTAGCAGTTTTTTACTTTTTTAAATTGTCAACTGCAACCTAACTCGTTTTGGAAAAGTGTTCTAGTGGCGTTAATGCCACCGCATAATAAAAACGGAGGTAAAAAAAGTTGATAGTTGGCGGCAAATTCAAAATAACATTAAGGAAACACTGCAAGGATTTAGCGATTTGCGTTAACTGCCTGCTTATAAACCGTGAGCGGACTTTTAGTCCATATTCCATAATACTTCTTCACCCACGATATTTTTGCGAGTACGAACATGCTACACAAAGCAGCTACGAGCCAAGAAAACCAATGCAATGCCAAAGCCCAAACCAAAACCAAAAACCAAAGCCAAAGCCAAAAAACCAAAGGAACTCATCCTCAGTTTTTACACACGTTGCTGTCTGGTCTTGCTGTATCATTTACTTCTTTACTTGATGATTACTGCTCGTCTCGTTCCGTGTACAGATTTCTACAAAGAACTACAACACAGCGTCAGCTGATGTGCCAAGTAAGCTAATGTGCAGCCAAAAAGCAGAGCCATAGCCAGCTAGGGCAGTGAGTGAGACCAAGTAGTTTGAATTGCTAGATTTAATTGAAATACACAAACTACTGGATTTGCACTGAGTTTTACAATTCGTTGTGTTTAGGCATTGCAATACGAGAAAACATTACGACCCCGTCTCTGCACTGTAAAGTGTAAACTGCATTGCATTGGATTGCGGTTGTGCGCTGTACATTGGCCTGAGTTGGCGGACTTAAACGGTTCATTCCTTGCACATCTCATAATTGAACTGTTTTTATTCTCGTTTTGCTTATTTTGTATTTTACTGTTTACTGCTATTTCAAAAAACAAAATACCATTTAAACTACTCGCAATCGGGAAACCATGGAAAGAATGCTTTACTAAAATGAGTTTTCTAGTAAATAATTTTTTCAAAACGGTTAAAACTAGAAATAATATTTTCAAAGGGATTCAAGACCCGTAACTAACATTTTCAAAAGATGTAAAACAAGAAATTAACGTTTTCAAAAAGATGTAAAACAAGAAATTAACGTTTTCAAAAAGATGTAAAA
>JAQFZC010007642.1:0-10961 GCA_034695205.1 Dicyrtoma fusca | reverse complement strand
ACATGTCATCCTTTTTTAACTTTAATGCTGTTGGTGCCCAACTGATTTTATCCTGGGGGGCGGTTAATTCCATGCCTGACCTTATTTGGCTTCGGCGCTTGTGCTGTCGTTGTCAGCTGTGGGCAATTATACATTCGATTGATTTCGAGCGTGTCAATTGAGCTCATGTTGTCCCGTTGACCCAGTTGAAAGTCAATAGGCTTTATGGGCGTGATTGTGGGACTCCTACGGTCCACTGAAAATGCAATGGAAGGGTAGTGCATGATGCTTTGATAGTCATATTCCGTCCCGTAACCGTTCCATTCACCAACGTGCATTTTCTCAAATTGATTGTCGTAGCCTAGAAAATTAAACTTGAAATTTTACTCATTTTCACTGACTTAATTTAACTGCAAATGTATTGTTGGCTTGTTGGGGTTGTTGGTTGCCGTTGGTAGGGTTGAAAAAAGTCAATATGGTACGTACGCCACAATGCCTCTTTACCCGCGATTAGGCTACAGACCTGGTAGAATGTTCTGTGTGTGAATGATAACATAGTCGTCTCTGTCAGGGCGGGATTGTTCGTGCAAGAACCCAATTGTGTGAATGAGCTCGTGGACGATGATGCCGTGGACAAGGCAGCCGGACCCTAAGTTGAGCAGCTGTGGAAGATTTGGCGATGGGTCGCCATATTTATCCTGCAAGGACCTCACACGACCAACGGAGGAAGAGCAGCCTCTGCCATTTGAAGTGTCGGTGGTGATGAAAGCAAAGTCCCTGTCGTTAGGCTGGAATCCATTCACAAACTTAATGCAGGTCCTGCTGGCTATGTCCTTCATTGCGTTTTCTATTAAATTCCTATCATCGCTGTCTGAACGTTCAATATTACATTTACAAATAGATAGTAATTGCTCTTCAAGGTTAATTAAAACCAACATTTATAATTTTACAAAATTATACAAAATTCCCCAGAAATCTCCGGGAATTTACATCCGATGTTGTATTTAATTTACACAGTTTATTTAATTTACAGGAAAGCTATAGAGAATTTATTAAGAATGTCTGGACTTAGGCTTTTTAAAGTTTGTAGTACAGTTTTGTATGTAACTATATTTTTCTCACCAACACTGTCATCGTACTGGTAGTATACAGTACTATCCGGCCATCTGTAGAACATAAAGCATTGATGTTATTATTTCTCCTAACGTAAGACTTCCACGTGGTTTCGGGAAAGTTATGTGAGGCGGAAAGCAAAAAATCATCAACAAGAGCTTCGCCTGCCGAGCAGGCAGAAAATTAAACAATTTTTTTAAGAAAGTCATTCTATCAATTTCGGTGTCGAATTCAAATTTCACTGCGAGTCACCATACTAGTAGCACTTGGCACACGGTTCGTTATGTTTATTGGCTTTATATTGGTGTATTCAAAATTGTGGAACGTATGTAGCTTGATTCTGATAGTAGAAGTAGGATACAGTTATAACAATAAATTAATATTTCTCAATAGAATCCATTTAATAGGCTAACTAACATTCTAACATGAATGTTTTTTGCGTTAATTACTAGTAACATAACTTAATTTCTTCTTCATCTGTTGATGTATTACTTTATTTCGCCTAGCCTATAGGCGACGTTCAAGTATTACGTAACGGAAAAAGTTCTGAATTTTCGACGACCACCGACCCCGTGTAACGCAATAGCGCCATCTGGTGGTGTGTAGGTATAGGCCTGTAACGCACAACAAAAGGACTACCCACCCCTTTGACGTTACGTAATACTTGAACCTAAGGGCAATAAAGGGACAGGGACAGGAAAGGAAAACATCCCGCCTTTTTATTACCCGCCTTATCTGACGATAATCCGCTTGGACTCAAGGTGATTTGGGCTGCAGGTGGTCTAGTGTCAGATTAATGGTCTTACGCTAGAATTATTTTAAACAAAGACACCTACGTATATCTAACACCGGCTCGTCCCAGACTCGGCGTAGCATTGAAAGGAAAAATCATGTCACCTTCAAAGTATTCACCGAATTCTCCAACACCTAGTTAAAAATGTGAACAAATTCAATGATAACGAAAATTAAAATGGTAAGAATTTTATTGTAACTTTAGTGATTTGTATAAAATTTTAATATCGAACATTAATCGAATTTTTCATCGCGAACTTTACCTTGAGTTGGGTCCAATGGTCGGGCAGTGGTTTGAGCTATCTCCTCTGAAAGTAACAAAATGACAGCAATCACATTTACAACGACAGCTACAAACCTCTCAGAGTCAGAGCGTTGGCTCCACATGCACATTATTGTGTTTAATTCTTTGAAAGTTGAAATTAGTTTAAGGGCCTAATTGCCTAATATACTCCATCCAGAACAATGAATCGTTAATCGTTTTCGTTATCATTAAGGAAAAAATTTACTTTACAATATTACAATATTTACATTGCCAATGTCCATAATCTGCATAATAAAATCGCAAAATATAAGTGTAGAGGCGAACTGGCGAGAAACGAGCAATATTGCAAATAATGCAATAATGAATATTATTATTCGTCTTTTGAAAATCTGGTGCACTGACCACCATAGAGTTTAAAAAGAATTTTTAAAATGTTTTGATTTAGTCATAGTCGTTTTTAAAAAGTTAGTTTTGTTTAGTCTTATTTTAGCATTATTACTTTGTTTTTCTACACAATATTCAATATTTCTGTATAATAATGTGAAACTCCATGTTAACGTAGACTTAATAGTTACAAGTTACAACTTAATATTGCCACATTCTATCAAAATTGAAGTGCTAACTTGTCTAAAGTGTCTGCAATTTATTTCATTGACCATTTCCTAGCTCGGATCTTTATCTCTAGTATCTAAGCAAGCCATATAAAGAATTTATCAATAATAAGTCCTCGCAATCTCTTTAAAACTCCTCTGTATACCAAAAAAGATGATTGTTTTAATCATAATTTATTCATTGATTAAAAGTGAAAATTAATATGCCTTTTTTGTGGGATAATAACGGTTAATTCGCAAGGTTAATTGGCAAGGTTGGCCAATCGGGAAATCAGGAAATAACAAGAAATGTGGATTTGAGGCTGGCCAACCAGTTTTCAGAAATGACTATGCTTAAAATCCAAATACGGAAATAAAATCTCGAAAAAATCAGGAAATTCAGGAAATTCTTTGCAAATCCTGAAACAGGAAATTGCAGGAAATTTTGTAAATAAGAATTATATTTACGAATTTTCGAATTTAATTTCGAATTATTTAAAACTTACGATGAAAAATTCTTAACAATATATTGTAGTATAATTTAAGCATTTTTGAAAAGAAAATAATATGCAACTTAAACAAGTGCAAACAAATTGCATTAAGAAATACTAAAAAATGCACCCGCAAAACGATGTTTGTTGCGATAAAACTGAAAATATCAGGGGATTATTGATAAAAAATCAAAAATGCCAGGAAAGCAAAATATCAGGAATTACCAGGAAATTGAAAACCATAGAATCAGGAAATTTTTGCGCAAAAATCAGGAAATGTGACCAACCTTGCTAATGGCTAATTAGTTCTAATACACTACGGGATGCCAACTGGCAAAAGGAAATAAGGCTAATTTAATAACTAACAACTAATTCGCAAGAAATATGGAAATAGATGAATCTGAAATGGGGAAATGGATGATACTGACTTCACTCACCCAAGGTAGTAAATCCTTAACCCAGTGCTCGGACATCCTTCGTCCAATTCTCCATTTGTTAAAACCCAACGACAGTTATCAACTCTAGTTGGTGTGTACTTGCCCCGTGCCAACACTGTCAGAAAGCCCACCGCTTGTTCCGCGCACCCAAGCCGTTTCCGGACATCCCACTTTCGCGCAGTGACCTAAACCCAAACAACCTTTGCTGCAAACGAGGGTGGGTGCCGCAGGATTCCCTACTTAAGTAAGTTTGTAAGATGATCCAACACCTAAAGAATAGCGGCCAATCCCTTTCGTGGAACAATTTGATAACCCCGCAAAAACGCCGGATTAGATTCCATCGCCACTGTATTTAAACAGGACTTCCCCAAACAATTTATCCAGATGACAAAAGTTATATTAATATTTATTCATCAAGTTGATTTTTGGCCATGGCCGTTACAACCCAATGATGACAAAGTTATCTCGACCGCAGGCTATGGAACTTAACACTTAGCTAGCTCAGGTGCCTAGTAAGCCTCCGGTTACTTAATCGTTTAATTACCCGTCTTGAGACCTGGGTTTTCCCGCTCAAGATACCGGTTGGCTACGTACTGCACTATAATTGAACACCCGGAGCCCAGACAGGAACACACGACCCTCGTTCACTCAGACCTTTTGACGTTGGTTTCATCATGTAGCGGTAACCCCCCCCCCCTTCCACCTTCCTTGTGGCAATGGATATGTAGTAAGAATTTGTGCATACCCGTCACCCGCGTCCTACGATCTTAAATACATAAACCTGATCATATACGTTGACCTACGCTACCTAACCTAAACTAACCTGAATGCGTTGCGGCGTTGGCGAGTGCTGATGGGCGCACTCCGCCTGGTCCCTAAGCGATGTTCGTTCTTGAAGAAAATAGCTAGTCGCATTCTGGTGGGTCGGTGGGTTACTTGTTATACGTTGGGATGTAAGGGCTACAACCATCAGTTCTTCCATTACTTGTGCACCATTACCTAACCAGCGGCCGGCATAGGATGAAAAGATATAGGAAAGGAGAACGGTTTCAGGATTTTATACTTTTTTTACTTAACTTTTTATTGGATTTTCTTAGCTGGGTTGACCGATTGACAACGATCAGAGCGTTGCACTAAATTCGAAGGTGGTTCCGCACCCCTGACACCCCAAAGAAGAATTCTGGCTCGTCGCTGAAAGGCGGGGGAGAACTCTGCTTATAATATTATTCTCCCCGGAAACAAATTTTGTCTACCGTTCCAACCACGGTGATGAACCTAGTGTTCTGTTCCGATGTCCTGAATGCGTACCCTTCCCCTCATTTTCTGTTGCATTTAGGACTGACAGCCTACATTACTTAAACCTTATCACCGGATGATCAATGGCGTATTCCGAAGCGGGGGATCCACGCGTCTGTTATGGCAGTATTATTTCGCACCCGGTCAAAGGCTACGCTTGGAATTGGTTGGCCCCCCCCCCCCGTTTCTTGACTAGAGTCGTGGACGAGAGCCTTGCACGTACTCACCGATTGCACGCGGTCCGCTGGTATCCTGATAATAGTAGGATCCTTGTTGGTGGTAGGGATGGGGGAACCATCAGCCCCGCACCTCGTACGTGGCCTCTCTGGACCGCCGCCCCTGCCCACAGCAGCTATGGATTCTAGAAAGTCTCACTCAAAGGGTAGGCTGTCCACAAGTTAAACAACTCACATACTTATAATACTAAAACCGCAGGTCACTTTTGACCCGTGGTATGTCTCGTGACACGGAAGGTAACAAGTTGATGCCCAGCTATCTCGTCTCCCAAGTGCCGCGGTGGAGCCCATCTGGCCCCGCAGTGAGATACAGGCCGCCCCCGGCCCCTAGAGCCCCCTCTCTTTTATTGGGTTAAACCCCTTCAGCCGACGCACCGCGTCTCTCTGTTGGGCAAGACCCGTCCATGATTAAAATTTTTCGTCACCGGACGATGTAAAAAAAACCACATTTGCAATACTGGGCGAGCCCCGATTGCTTTGTCCCATAATTTATGGTTACAGAATGGCCATTATTTAGGCTCTTCCGGGCAACTGCCCCGGTTTCGTAGCTTGTTGACGTAGTTGGCTTACCGTGTAAGCATCCTTTATACCCGCCTCACTCGTCAATTGTAAGATCCCTATTGTCCTGATTCAAAACTCCCCATCGTGCCATCCACTACGGTCTCTACGGTTGCCAGCCCTGGAGACTTGTACTATACCATAAACTCATTACACCCCTCTAGGGTAGTTACTCTGAATCCCAGTTCCAAAGCTCTCACACCTAACCCTTTCCTACCACTAATCGCCTCGGGATATTGCTCGAATAGAGGACGTATGGAAACTGTCGCTGCCGCGGACCAACTCGCAAGTTAGCCCCCCAGCCGCTGTCCCCTAATAGTACCAAGGAGAAAAGTTAGGCCGCGGAACCACCCGCCGGTGCCGAACCTGAGTTTGACGATTGCTTCGGACCCGCGAGGTTCCGATTTGGTAAGGAAGAAAGTGGATTGGGTTTATATATCACACTGGGATCGGTTGGGTCGGGACGTTCTCCCCTTTTCGCCGGATTGCCTAGCCCCTCTTCAAGAGGCAGACTAGATCCCGATGGCGGATGCCCCGGATCCCCCACAGCAGCTAATCGTATTGACTGCATGCGTTCCGCAGCTCGGCTATGAATCTCTTCCACACCCATACATCGCTGAGGGGCTGACGTCCCCGCCCGCCTGTCCGACGGTAGTTTGTGGTCTGCCCCGATCCGA
Source organism: Dicyrtoma fusca (assembly GCA_034695205.1). Lineage (NCBI taxonomy): Eukaryota > Metazoa > Arthropoda > Collembola > Symphypleona > Dicyrtomidae > Dicyrtoma > Dicyrtoma fusca. The sequence goes on along the minus strand of JAQFZC010007642.1, from coordinate 4,527 downwards.
ACGGACTTCATGACCTTGGCCATGTAATGTGTAGCAAACAACTCCGCATCTTATTCAAAGGACTCTGCGGTCCACTTAAACTGAGGCACGGGATTCCCCGTGTCCGGAATAGGAACGCCGATGAGATCCTGTTCCTCGCCCTGTGGCTGTCTTAAGTCCTTATCTGGGACGTTGGGTAGCCCGCCAGTTATGTTGCTGTGAAATGCATTTCCTGGCAGATGCATGACTTTTGTCTCCTGCTCTGATGCTCTGAAGGTGTTAACACTTCCCCCTGCGGAGTACCCCTTGCGTGACTCGGCAGATCAAGTAAAATAGCTTGGCGGACGCCCTGCTGGACATGATATGCCTGGATTTGGGCCGGGGTTGCTTCCTCGAGGTTATATCCGCTTCGCCTCTCGCAAGGCAATCTGTAGTTCGCTGTGCAGCCGGAGGTATTTGACATCTTCCAGGCATCCCAATGTATATTCCCTTGACTCATCTGAGACTGGTAGGTCATCGTAGCCACTGTCTTCGTTTAAACCCGAGTCCCCCCACAAATAGTTGGAGAGTCCCCAGAGGTCGGCAAGGCGTGTCTGTGTTAATACTTGTCTCCCCCTGGCCGGAGCGATGATGCGACCGTGATGGGAGACCCCCTTCGAGTCAGTTGAGACTGAAGGATAGCCTCCGCGCTGTGACGGTTTGATGTTGGCCAGTCCGACCACGTATGTGGGAGCGCAGGGGGAAAGGATTGATTTGAGGGAAAGGATGTACAGGTCACAGGTGGAATGGGACTCTCCTCGCCAGTTATACTCGGTGGCGAAAGGGCCCCCCACGGATGACGTCCGGGCGAGCTGTCTCCCCACTCCCCCACTACATTTTTAGCTGGGAACCTCGTGGCCCCCAACATCTGGGACCACATCCCGGTTCGGCTGGCCCCCACCTATTCCAACACTCACTCTAGCTCTTAACTATAGCCCGCGGCTGAAGGGCGTTGGCTGCTGGTTGCAACCGCTCCAACCACACGGCCCCATATGAATCTCCCCGGAGGTAGGCCTGCCCACTCCGCACGGACGCCCGACAACAGACCCCTTGGGCTGAGGACACTGGCTGCCGGCGCCGCTACTCAAAACTTCTACCCACAAGTCCGTGTTCGAGCCACCCGTATAAATATATAACGCCACTCTGAACGCTCATGTCCGTAGACTTTGTATTCCCGTAATGTTAATAGAACACACCGAACGACAACACTTACAATTGGATCAGGACTGCCGGATCTAATCCTACCATCGCCGGAGCTTCAGGAATGGCTTCCGAAGGTAGCAACTAATGTAGAAAGATTAGACTATATCGGTCGCCTATGGAACAATGGTCCGCCAAAATCCGGTTGGACTTACCCGGTTTACGGGAGAAACGGTCTCCAACAACTAATTTAACATTCACTAATGAATATGGCGGGGGTCCTACTACTTTCTAATTGAAGTCACTGCTGACAGCACCGAATTGACTACCACTGATAAGAAACTTCTTTTCTTTAGCGAAAATGACCGTTTGGGTCGAATGCAGACACTTTAGAGTCTAGAGTACATGAACCAATGTAGCTCAAAAGAAGAACAAAAATGAATTTATTATTTCATCACGAATTCTCCATTTCACAGCATTGCGTTGCATTGGAATTAGTCGGTTGGTAACTTAATGTACTTCACTAAGTGTAAACTGGGGCTTTTGGCATGCTTTAAAAAATGAAAATCACGTTGCATTTGTAAAAAACGTGAATTCAATGAGCTCATCGTTTAAAAGCTTTCGAAAAAAAGATTTAAGTGAAGGTTCTCAAGTCAATAAAATCTTTTCGTAGAAACTATTTTATTTTACTGCATTCTACCTCATGCTGATGTCTCATGTGCAACTGGATGCACGTTTTTTAACAAATGCAACATGCATTTCATTTTTTAAAGCATGCCAAAAGCCCCAGTTTACACTTAGTGAAGTACATTAAGTTACCAACCGACTAATTCCAATGCAACGCAATGCTGTGGGATGAAGAGTTTGTAATGAAATAATAAATTCATTTTTTTTTAGATTTTTTATCTTTTATTTCCTAGTTCTATGACAACTCATACTTCATAGGCCAAATGAGCAATCAGTCATGAATAAAAAGTCAATTTGAGAGCAATATTTAATACTATGAAAACATTGTGTGTCATTTTGAACCAGTGCAGTGCTGCCCTAGTCTAGCCTGACTTGACTAGAATTTTCAGCTTTTTTCGGCAGCTTGACTTGACTAGACTAGACTAACTGACTCTAAAAACTTGTGACTTGACTAGCAAGGGGCGCAGAAAAAAATGACTAGAATAGACTAGACTAGCCACAATCCTTCCCATGTTAAGGGGTAGCTGACTAGTTTGACTGGACTAGACTTGACTAGGGCAGATTTTTTGTTGACTAGACTAGGCACGCCTCGAAAACATTGTGACTTGACTAGAATAGACTAGCTGCCTTTGATTTTGGACGTGACTAGACTTGACTAGACTAGCGAAAATTTTGAGCAGCACTGTTTTGAACAGCTGCAAGCTGCCGTGGTCGCCATGTCCAGTACTCCAGTCTAATTGTTTAAGAATTACACTAGGGTATCAAAATAGTCGTGTTTTAAAAGATCGAAAATCTTAAAGCTCTTGTTCACCAGTACATTGATAACATTTTGTGCATCACTTCAAAACACACTCGTAGAAACTCATTCTGCAGTTGCAGTGCAATGCAAAGTTGTAGTTTTTATTTGCAAGTTTTCATTGCCTAGTTACAAGTAAGTAAACTAAAGCCGCTAATTTTTCCGCGTAGTTATTTTGATAACTCATTTTCAGTAGTAACAGCAAACGAGTATCCATATCTCCTCTCTATTAGCGTGAGGGTCGTCAAAATAATAAAAATATACTTGCCGCCTCTAGTGTCCCCATTTGGGCTTCCCTAAAAATATTTTCAAAGATTAGTTACAAATTACCGGGCTCCCGTCATATCCACAGTTTAACAGTAGTTCAAAGCAGGTTGTAATTAGTTTCAATAAAAAACAGTTGTTACTGTTGTTAAATTCAACAAAAATTATTAAAGTTTTTAATGGCGTAATTTAATTTGACCTTATTTTTTGCTTGTGGGCAATTGTACATTCGATTGATTTCGAGCGTGTCAATTGAGCTCATGTTATCTCGTTGACCCAGTTGAAAGTCAAGAGGCTTTATGGGCGTGATTGTGGGACTCCTACGGTCCACTGAAAACGCAACGGAAGGGTAGTGCATGATGCTTCGGTAGTCATATTCCGTCCCGAAACCGTTCCATAGATCAACGGGCATTTTCTCAAATTGACCGTAAAAGGCTGGAAAATTATACTTTAAATGTTACTCATTTTCACTGACTTAATTTAACAAGAACTGTATTGCCTGGGGTTGTTGGTAGGGTTGCATATTTATGTGAGTCGCCACAATGCCCCTTTACCCACGATAAGGTTACAAACCTGGTAGAATGTTCTGTCTTTGAATGATAACATAGTCATCTCTGTCTGGGCGGGACTGTTCGTGCTCGAAGCCGATTGTATGCATGAGCTCGTGGACGATGGTGCCGTGTACGAGGCAGCTGGACGGTAAGTTGAGTATCTGTGGAAGATTTGGCCTTGTGTCGCCATAAAGATCCTGCAAAGACCTCACACGACCAACGGAGGAAGAGCAGCCTCTGCTTATTGAAGTGTCGGAGGTGATGAAAGCAAAGTCCCTGTCTTTAGGCTGGAGTCCATTCACAAACTTGATGCAGGTCCTGCTGGCTATGTCCTTCATTCCGTTGTCAATTAAATTCCTTTTATGGCTGTCTGAACGTTCAATATTACATTTAATAGATAGTAATTGCTCTTCAAGGTTAATTAAAACAAACATAGCTAATTTTAAAAAACTCTAAATTCTGCGGAAATCCGCGGGAATCGCTTTCAATGTTGTATTTACAAAGTTAGTCTTATTTACAGGAAAGGTATAGAGAATTTATTGAATGTCAGGAATTATTAGTTTGGCTTTTTAAAGTTTGTAGTACAGTTTTATATATATTTATATATTTCTCACCAACACTGTCTTCGTACTGGTAGTATACAGTACGATTCGGCCATCTGTAGAATATAAAGTATAAAGAGTTGATGTTATTATTTCTCATAACGTTAGACTTCCACTTTGGTTTCGGGAAAGTTATGTGAGGCGGAAAGCAAAAAATCATCAACAAGAGCTTCGCCTACCCAGCCGGCAGAAAATAAAACAATTTTTTAAGAAAGTCATTCTATCAATTTCGGTGTCAAATCACACTGTGAGTCAACATACCAGTAGCACTGGCACACAGTTCGTTGTTATGTTTGTTACTAAAGTGTCGGTATAATAACAGGGTTGAAACAAATTTTCCTAATTTTGGGCCATAGTGCGGTCGAGTCATACGTCATTTTGACGGGAATGGAAAGGAGATTACAGATCTGAAGTTAGTTTTGGAATAAAATGGTCAAATTTTGAAATTTTTCGAAAAATGTTGAAAAAA
>JAQFZC010007641.1:0-10962 GCA_034695205.1 Dicyrtoma fusca | reverse complement strand
ACAGGAAAAAATCGGAAATTTTTCAGCAAAAACAGGAAATAGCAGGAAATTTCACTTGCAAAAGCAGGAAAAAGAAGATAATTTCACTTGCAAAAACAGGAAAAAACAGGTTTGAATCTGCAGAAAAAGGAAATAAAATGTCCAAAAAATGATTTTTTGAAACGCCTTAAATCACTAAAAGGAAAAACAAACTAAAAGCTTCAACGGGTACAACTTGATAACAAATGGTGATAATAGGACTATAAAGTATTGTGAATCCGGACATTCTATTTTCTCTAAAACAAAATACTCGTAGTATTTAATTAAAAGTTGTACTACGTAATATATACCTAATTATCTTTCATTCAAGAAACGTTTGGAAAAATTGGACCTTTGATGTCTAGAGAGGTGTGCTTCTTCTAATCTGCACAATACATATATGCATGTTGTCTAGTTTTTCTACTCCAAATAATTTCGGTGTATCGTTTAAAAATTTTAGAATCAGTGCTGAGTATGCCTATGCTATGCCACAGTTGGGCACTCTTACCCTACCGGCTATAGTTTGCCGGTTTAGTGCCAAAGGATTTAATTTACAGTAGTAAAATTATCTTACGGTAAACAATATCCATTGTCAAAACTAAATATGTATAGGTAACTGAAATTCTTGATGAATTAAAAAACGTTACTATTTAAACAAACAAAAAGATAAAATGTTACATTTTATCACTTATCTACTGTCATACACATACATATGCTACATTATTAGTTATTTAGTGAGTATGTAATTAATTAATATTGTAAACTGTAATTTATTACGGTTTTTCGCTGCAATTATGACACATTTAATCATTTCTCAGGTTTAGGAAAAAATGTCCCGGTATTGAAGTTTCGAGCCCGAGACAATTTCAAAAATGTCCTGTTAATCGAAGCTTAAAAAAGGGACATTTTCAAAAATGTCCCGGAATTGAATGTTTAAAATCTGGCAGCCCTACACGACTCTTGGCTTGTTTTGTTGATATTGTGTTGCAACACATCGGGTTATACATAATACTAAAAACTTTCGTGTTAGTGACAGCAACCTGCTTGCATAATAAACTGAGTAGGATCTTAACTTTTCACAGTTAAGGTATAAATAAGCGTTTCAAAGCATTACGGTTTTGAATTGTGGGAAGAGTAGGTTTGTATTGTGTACGTGTCTCTTTCAAAAATTTAACAAAATGGATCGTAAGTTTTTAATTTTTAACTGGGAATTAGATAGCATGTTGTATTTACCTAGGTATTTGATCTAGTAATTGTATTGTAGTCTCAGCTGTAGATGTTGGAACGAGACCTTTAGTTTCTATGTCAAATTTAATAGTGTTTGTAGTTTCAACAGAGTCAAGAGTCCTAAACCAGTGACCTTAAATGCAATATTTTATTATTAATTCTTAACGAATAAGTTACTTTATCATATTATCTTTTTTTGTGGACCTGCAATAATATCATTATCTGTATTATTAATTTTTGCTGATATTAATATGTTTTTTATTTTTATCACCCAAACTTTATAAAAAAACAAAAAAAGATATTTTTGATAACAAAATCCCAAAAATGGTAGAAACAAAATATTTTTACATTGCTATGGTTAACCTCTTTTTGATAAAACAATAATAGCTTGTAGGGAGAAAAGGCTCCTAACGGTGGTGTGCTTTTGTGGTACCTTATAAAAAACACTGACAGATGTAATATTTACAGACAGCACGGTATTTATTTGATAGAGCAAGCTTCAGAGTACCTTAGGTGTGGATTAGCTTGTTTAAAAAAGCTAGAAAAATCATAATTTGGGAATATTGAGAACGAAGCATCTGATCAAACTGCAAAAACATGTTCGTTTTCTCCAGTTTTAAGGTTGAGAGTGGCTACGCAAGAAACGACTAAAGGACCCGAATTTTAATTTTCGTTTTCAATTTATATTTTATCCTACGAAATATCAAAAACTTTTGAAAGAGTGGTCTTCTAATGTAGTATATCGTAAATCGGGGCTCAAATAATCGCCGGAGCTCGAATAATCGCCGGGATCTAGACATGCTATATTCAATAATCGCCTCCCAGACCTCTTTAAATGTAACTGAAGTTGTAGGTACCTTGTTAGTATTTAGAAGTACAAGTAATAATTCAGGTATCGGTAGCTTTTTAAGTTTTGAATAATTAAATAATTTTGTGGAGCTAGTGAATTGTTTAAAAATTCTCTATATTCTATATATTTATAAAATTTGAATAAAAATAATGTTTAAGCAACTCACTAGCTTCATGAAATTTTTCCACGTTATTTTAAAAACCAGTTAACGTCGTTCATGTTTACTAAAAATACAATAACGTGAACAATTAAGATGAGGACGATATTTGAGACCAGAATGGATAACTTGTAATCACTACGCAAATAAATGGGTTTAGATCAATATGTTTGGACTTAACTGGGGATTCTTTATCTTTGGTTGGCTTGTGCATACAATATTTCGAAGTACATACATATCATTTACTTAAATTTACGTTTCTATAACATTCGGAGCCTTTTACTTTGATTTTGTTCTATTCATAACATGAATGCAGTTCCTTGCAAAAAATATATTATTGCATATAAAGAGGACAGGTTTTCTTATTGTTCTAGTATTAGGAAATTGGGAATGTACATTGTATATGTATTCGTGCAACTACTACAAATAATGCAAATGCAATAATTGTATGAAACATAATAGAGTGCTATGCTAATAAGATGTACACATAACCTAGTAAAGATTTTTTATTTTGTTCAATTGCAAAACATTATTTCTTCACCGCTGTACATTTTATGCAAATGAAAATGAAATCGCGGGTGGTGCCGTATTAGCAAAGACCTCTGCCACTATGCTGGGTTCAAATATAAAGCAAAGCTTAGGATAGTGCGTTTATGTAATACTAGTATGCAATATAATTTTGAATTTTTGTTTAGGTTGTGCTTTGCTTAAACAATGCATTAAATGCATAGAAAGCGGAAGAGCTTTTACAGACTTACGAGACCCCGATTCGGTTTGCGTTCGTGACCTGAGAAAAGTATATGCGGATGAAGAACACAAATCGTTTACTACATTGAACCATTGTTTTGATGAATACATTGGGTAAATTATTTTGACAACCTTTAGACTTTACAATTGCATTAGCTTTAATGCAAATACCTAAAGTACCGTAAATGATCGAATTATTGCCGGGGCTCGAATAAATGCCGGGGTCTAGATATGCAATATTCAATAATTGCCGGGGCTCAAATAATTGCCGAGGCGCTTGTTCGGAATATACACAAATGTATTAGCAGACCGTGCAGCCAGGCGTCCTTAGTACTTACAATGTGAAAGCAAAGAAAGATGGACAAATCAACATTATAATAATATGTTAATTGACAGATAAACCGAGATAATTATCTGCCCGTCTTTCTTTTCGTCCACGGCGTCGACGGCGATAACCATAATTTATAGTTATCGTGATGTGGATAGCGCGTGCATTTGAATACTTTCTTGCCGTGAACTGTGCTCACGGCTCACTCACAGGCAGCTTCCAGTGTAATTTAAATTTTAGAACCTAGTTAGTAATTCAAAGTACTTGACATTTCCTATTTAATTCGCCCTTAACCATAATTAGATATTAGATATCGCTTTATTGAGCCATCATGGTTTACAAAAATTATACACTCGCATTTAAGTGTCAAGTACCGAATTGGACTGTGTTATTACGGATTTACACAATTTGTTTATTTTTAAATAATATTATTTTATTAACGTTCTTGTAATATATGTTTAGTTTAAATTAAATTTTCCTAATGCCGATTGCTATTTTACATTGTCGTGTTTTTTCTAGTAAATGAGAATTACCTACGTATTTTTGCATGAACGCATAATTGCCGGGGCTCAAATAATTGCCGGAGCCCAAATAATTGCCGGGTTTGAGACTCATAGGTTGAATAATTGCCGCGGCAATAATTCGGTCATTTACGGTATTCAGTAGTAGATCAGGTATTGGCAAGTTAAAAGTTAATTGTATTAGATTGTAGTAATATAAGCTATGCTAACGCAAATAGTTATACATACATACTTGTACATACTGTAGGTATTGCAATGCATATTAGTTGCAATCTATAAATTTAGCAAACCGGGTGATAATAATTATCCAATTCCTCAATTACCGTATCCTCGCAAATAGAGTCACTGGGGCTCTATTCAAAAATTGTTGGCGTTGACTGGGCTCTATTAAAGAGTGGGGCTCTATTTGAGAGTGGGCTGTATTCTAAACTTCCCGCATTGCTTGCCGTAAAACATTTTACGGCAAGCATTTTGGGGCTTTATTTTAATTTTTCCTTCGTAGCAATGGGCTGCTGTATTAGAGCGTGGGGCTCTATTTGCGAGGATAAGTTTTCATTATTCTTGCCGTGTATGACCTTTCTCTTTAATAGTATCCGGGGATACTATTAAAAAACACGCCAGATTTACCGGACAGTATTTGAGCACCGGATACCTACTTACTATTTGAGCCCCGGAGTTCATTACAAAGTCTTAAATTTTCTGCCCTTTGGGAGCGCACTTAATGAATTTAGACCCCGATACTATTTGAACCCCAGATACAATTTGAGCCCCGGGTACCTTAAGGTCATATTCGGTATGTATGATATTTTAAGGGATTATTACTATTGAGAGACGTTGACACGGAAAATAGTACGGAGAGAGTGAACAATTGGACTATTGAGGAAAGGATAGGATACTTATAGGGTGTATCTACTATTAAAGAATGTAGCGTGTGTATAATACTATAAACTTTTAATAGCTCAACATTGTATAAGATCGAATCATGGCGCATTGGTAGCAACATTTGGATTCAATAATTCAGTTTAGTCAAAACAATACTAAGATTTCTGCACGTGTTTGTTTTAGATTGCCCGATTACGTTGATACTACACAAGGAGGGTCGTTGTCGCTGACGTTACTTGTTTCTGGCCTTTGTGGACTAATATTTCTGGCTTTAACGCTTTTCATTTGGTTTCAACGGAAAAAAATAAAGAAATTGAGTAAAAGTGTAGTAATGGAGAGAGTGGTATTTGAAAATCAATAACTTGCTGGGACCATTGGATTTCTTTATAGTTAAGAAATACATCTTTACTACTCCGTTATTCTACTAAGACCTTGATTTCACGTGCAGGTTTATCCATGGTTAACTTTAACTATAGTTAGTTTATCCATGATTAGTGTGTAAAATCAGCGCTAACCATCGTTTTTCCCATGGTTAGTGCGGATTTAACACGCTAATCATGGATAAACTAACTATAGTTAAAGTTAACCATGGATAAACATGCACGTGAAATCAAGGTCTAAGGGTTATTAATTGTCACGTTTCACTCTAGTAATTTGAATTTGTTCAGGCAATTGTTGTCAAAAAAACCGTATTGCAAGAAATAAAAAATTGCGTTTAAGCTTTAAGGCTTATATATTGTATTAATGTTAAAGGGCTCCGAGAAAGCTTTAAGGCTTGAGTTTATTATATGTACTTTCCCTGAATTATTGCTTATATTATAGGTATTATTATTATAGGATGAATCATTCTTCAGCTTTTTCCATTATTAGTTAAAAGGTCCCTTAAAAGCATATACAGCATGTTCCAGTGCTAAGTATCCAATGTAATGGTTTAATAACTTGTGAACCATACATGCGAGTTTTGGTTAATAAATTAATAGAGAAAACGATGCATGGCATATATGAATCATAACAATGTAATAAGGTTTGGCAAAAATGACCCATCTACCAAAATTGTACTAAAATTAGCACTACAGGTATGGGACACTAGATATGGCATGGCTAAAGCAAAAAAATTGTAGCTGTAAAATCCTTTAACACAAAATTTTGAAATTTTGAGAGAATAGCGTTTTAGCAACCATTAAAAAAATATCCAGGGTGAAAGGTTGCTTACACATGTCGAAAGAGCTCAGCAACTGTGGAGGTGTTCAACTCACATTGATTTCCATTACTTTAAGTTCTGTTCAAGGTTGACTTACGCTCGAGATATTCGGCGAAGTCCCCTTGATCATTAACTTACCAGTATTCATGTATAGACCAAATGGAGTGTAACCAGCTTTCCCAGGGCGCGTTCTTAGGAAAGCTGAAAATACAAAAAGACAGTAAGAAGAAAGTAAACAGGCGGCTGAGAAGCTGGGAGTGGAACAGAAAGTAGAGTGGTCGAGTGGTGAGTGAAAGAAGGTGCAGTTTGTACGCACGTACGTATGTGAAAAGAGAATTGGAGAATTGGGGTGGAGCGACGGCAAAAAGGAAAAGAGTTACAAAACGAGTGAAAACATAGATGAGTGGATGGTGTGTCACGCTCCTCCGAAACTCTCTTCATGGAACCTGAAATGCTAAGAGAGAAGACATGCGGCGAATACACACATTCAATATCGATTTAACATTTTCTTCTTACCAGAAGCAGAAGCAGTTTCCCGACACCCACTCTCATCCTTTCCTGCATAACTATAGCCGCCTCCTATCCTATATCCCAATCCAGTCTCATTCAGGCAGTATCAGAGCACTGCACTAAAGCCCAAACTTCCTACACATATTTGTCGATGCATCTTCCTTATTTATGTAATCCCTTTCTCTTGGCAGTATACCGGGTAGTCCTATACTGATGCAATTTTGGACCGCTATATCTCTATTTGTGTTCCACCTGGCTACTTAAATAATACCCATGTTTCCTACTTTCATCTCCAAATCTCGAATTGCAGCTTCTTCTGCCCTTCTCTCGTCCTTTCGCCCTTCTTTCCCGTCCCATCATGCGCATTCCACTGCGCCGAGTTTCCCAGTTTTTGGGCTAAATAGAGATAAAAAGTTCCTCGGACGTGTAGACCCCTCAAGAGCTCCATACTAACTTTCTTCAATGCATTATATATCATATGGTACAACACATTCCAACTTTTATTCGCCCTTTAAATTAAGACACTGCATTTTTTTTTCAATTCTAGCTGGATTATACTTGTCTTGCTGATTATGTCTAATACGCAGGTAATTTAGAAAAGCTGGTATTCTGTAATACACAAAGTTTGTAATTTGTCCACGATATTATGTTAAAACTTAATTGGCCATGAAAGTGTAACGTAAATCAAACCGTTGTTATTATAGTATTAGCAAGGCTGACCAATTTAGCACGTGTTTGATCGAATAGTAGCAGTGGTTTGAATAATCACCGGGTCAGACGGAAAGGGTTTTATTGGTTCCAGATTTTACAATGAATTTGCACGATTACTTACATAATGTTTAAATGTTCTAATAATATTAAAGAAAAAAATGGCAGTTCCAGCAAAAGTGTAGACGAAGGGGCAGCAGGCGGTTCCAGAAATTCCAGATCAGGATTATTATAGCACCCTTTTTCCTAGCAAACAATATTTTCCTTAGACCTATGAAAAAGTATATGTAACAATCATTACCTTTTGAACACACATCTGTACTGCTAAGGAAATAAAATCTATGTCTCTCTACCTTAGATTAATGCATACCAACTGCCAGCCTATAACGTTATCATGAATGTAGGAAGAGTGAGAAAGCGAGCCCGGATTAATTTACAGGCAATCTGCAAATATTTTAAGGCCATCCGCCCATGTCAGGTTCTGTTATGTCATATTACTATCATGTCAGGCACGGAAGGATTGCCATCCTAATTTATAATGCCACAATAAAACTCTGTATCTGTAGCAGTATTGACAAACCTAGGTCAAAAGGTTCTAAAAAATTGCAATCCTTCCATCAAAGAATAAGGGAGTCAAAAAAAAGTAGCAAGAGGTTTAAATAAGTAGAAAAAATCAACCCCAGCATTACATAGTAAGTTTGTAGGGTAAAAAGAAAAAATGAGAATGAAAATTGAAATCGTGTATAGTTCCCGAGAACACTGCGAACCGTGTAGAAAGGAGATAACGGAAAGCATGCGTTGTTCCAGCCTTTTATGGAAGAATATAAATTAAACGGGCAATCCAATGGCATCCCTGGTTCTGGCTTTGGTTCTGATTCAGGTTCGCTATACTTATATAGAACGTGTTCTCTCTTATGGGATTTTGACTTTAATGGGAAACAATGGAAAGCAGATTCATTACGAGTGTGTGTGTGTGTGTGAAAGCCAGAGCCAGGCTAGGAGATAGAGAATCGGGATGAGATGCACACAAAGTCTATAAAAAACGATTAATTAAAATTCAGATCCGGATTTTTCCATTACGACGAGACCTTTCATGGATACCATGGCATGGCTTGTAGTAATAAATTACCCTGCCCGGGTTCTTCCTTTCCCATCCACTTTTTTCTGTTCTAACTTGGCACTACCCTGCATTATTCTTTTCACTATGGGATGCCCGGATATGAAGCTTGATGAGTTTTCTCTCCCCCCCCCCACGCACACGCTTGAAATAGTTTATTTTTGCGGCAGGGAACATACGAGGATTTGTGTGTACTGTGACGTGATTGTACCTAGACCTAATGTGACCGCAACCACCAAAACACGTGACAAGACAAGGCAAAAGACGATCTTTTAATTTCTGTGTGACTTTTCAGTGCCATGTCACATAAAACTTGGATGAGTCTTCACCTTTTTGAGAAAAGATTTTGAATTCGTTTTCATAAACGCATAGTTCCAGGGCGGAGCCCACACGATGCCAATCAAAGGCTGACTTTCGTTTAAATGTACTTTGTAGACCCTGTGATCGAACGATTGTAGGAAAGAATGTTCCCAGAAAAAATGTTCCCGGAAAACATGTTCCCAAAAATGCTGGACGATGAAAAAATGTTCCCAAGCTGCAAGTAGGAAAAAATGTTCCCGAGTGCAAAAACAGACATGTATGTGTGGGCAATATAAAAATGTGTTTATCGTATTTTCTTGTATAATATCCCCCGATTTAACCGAGACCCAAGTTGTTACCTGACGGATTACGGTATAAAATTTTAAACCTGCTACTACAACTCTGCTGTTGCATACTATATAAATATATAATTAAATTATAATTTTGATCAGTTTATTATGTGGATTATAGATCAAGTAGCCGCCGTTGTAGTGGAAGCCTTCTTTCATTGTATTTCTGCATATAATTCTTTCTGGTTTTGGTGGCACTGTATAAAGCGAAACACAGTGTACAAGTGCGCTAATTATTTCCACTGGAGTAACGGTTCCAGTGATCAGTGCTCAGGCATTCATCGTCCCAATGAAACAGAAAGAGTTGTTCTTGAATGCATACATGCAATGAAAAAAGACTTCTACTACCAAGAAGGCTACTTGCATCATATTCGGTAATTAATAAATGGGTTAAAATTAAAATAATTTAGTAATATGTGTTCACCATTTATTTTCTAATAGTGTTCCTAATAAAATAATTTTCATGATTTCTATCATGTTTTAATCAACTTTATACCGTTTGCGAAGATTATAATCGGTTTCCAGCAAAACTTTGTTATCGTATACTGAGTCCGTGGGGCTATCCTCAGTGGAGGGCATGTCAGCTTTGTTTGTTTAAATAAAGTTTGTCTTTCTCTCCATTTATGTGGTAGGGTAGGTGTGCGTAATTGTGATAAAGACTTTTAGTTGTAATCTCTTACTAGAGACTGGTTTTCAAACCGATCACACTATAAATTTCACAATCTTCTCAACGGCTCATTGTATCAAAAATAAAACAGGCAGATGATTCTATAAAATTTTTATAATTATAATGATGAATTATCACAAATAAGTCTTTATCACAATTACACACACCTAACCTATGCAAAAGCAGAGTTGCAGGAGCAGGTTTAAAATTTTATACCGTAATCCGTCAGGTACCAATTTGGGTCTCGGTTTATTCGAGGGATATTATACAAGAAAATATGATAAAAACACATTTCTATGTTGCCCACACATACATGTCTGTTTTTGCACTCGGGAACATTTTTTCCTACTTGCAGCTTGGGAACATTTTTTCATCGTCCAGCATTTTTTAGAACATTTTTCCGGGAACATTCTTTCCTACAATCGATCGAACAGTGCCCTAAAGCAGACATTACTCCGCAAGCTCAATGTGATTTCATGCAACAACTTCAACAACCTTCATAATATGCATAATGGACCGTGTAGCTGCGTAACACAGTAAAACTGGATTCAAAGGAAAGAAGTGCTAATAAAATGAAATAGAGTTTTAAATACTCACGTCTTGGATTTCCTAAAGCTCGGGGCTTTAGACTGGCTTGGCTTTTATCTAAAAGTCAAATGTCAACCTTTTCCTCCAGGCTTTAGATAGCAGACAGAGGGGTACAATGTATTCATGGATCGTAGATATATGCACACGTAGTGTGTGTAATATAATACAAGGACATAATGTGGAAAACGTACCATGCAATAATAATTATCGTCCTCGTTTTTATGGACAAATAAAAAAGTGCATTGCAACACAAAATAGAAAGCCTGCATACTCACTCGTAACTTACGATACCACCAGTATGTATGTAAGCACCAATAACCAGACCGATGGTGGTGCAATGCAATGTACAATAAACGGGAAAGAAGAAAAAAGGACGGCTTCAGACAAGAGCAAGACTGACCAACAAGCCACAATTTGAGTTGCGTAAAGATTTCGTGGAAGATCCAAGAAATAACTTGAACGGAGGTTCAACATATTCCGTCTAACTCCGAAATATCGTTATGTATGGATCGCGATTTGTAATCTGTAATCAGGAATAGTGAGATTACAATTTGTATGATAATTTTTTCCATATGATGGTGTGGTGGTGGTAATGATAATGATGATACCCACATCCTCTGTTTATTTTTATTTCAACGAGTACGTAACTAGTAACTAAGAACAGTAAGGCGCATGTTGAGTTATGACAATGAGGGAAATGTAATGGGAAATGAACTCAACGATTTAGAATACGAATTATGTAAACAAATCAAAGCACAACAGTGCAGTAGCCAGAGTACCAAGTACGTCTG